>CAJQZM010041507.1:0-13445 GCA_907164665.1 Colias nastes | reverse complement strand
CATAGTGATGAATCTTATTATTTTATGCTCTTCTATCGTTCTAGATACCTATGTCCCCTGGTGGTTCATTTGACCCATATTTTTTTCCTATGCGGGCTTGTAGTCTACTGATACACAAAAATAATCCTTATATGGCATGATTCTGTATTCACGCGCGATGACTTATAGCGTATTTCATGTATAACTTTGGTGTTTCTACACCGATTTACATGATTCCTTTTTTATTGAATAGGTAATAATGTTAATTTTTTTTAATTAGGGATGAGTGAGAGTGTTGTAAACGTAAGAGTAGACAAATATAATCAGAAAGCTCCGAATTGCTAAGCTATTGAAGTTTCACGTGTTATTGTGAGTCAATTTTAAAAGATAGACAGGCAGTCTAGGAATTTATTTTTATATAATAATAATAATTTAAGAACATTTGTGTCGAACATGATTTCTATGTAGCTTTAACCATTAAGGCTGCACACGCGACGGAAGCTTAAAAAATGGAGTAACTTCTCCCGTTTTCCCAATATTTCCCTTCACTGCTCTGCTCATATTGATCGTAGCGTAATAAAAAGTATACTATAACCTGCCCAGGAGTATGAAGAATAATTGTGCCAAATTTCGTTAAAATCCGTCGTGTAGTTTTTGTTTCTATAACGAATATACAGACAGACAGACAGACAGACAGACAGACAAAAATTTTACTGATTGCATTTTTGGCATCAGTAGCGATCCCTTATCACCCCTTCATAGTTTTTTTTAAATATATTTCATGTACAGAATTGGCCTCTCTACAGATTTATTATAAGTATAGATTGTCTTTTATCTATTACTAGCTTTCCGCCCACGGCTTCGCCCGCTTTCTCTAAAACCTAATAAATTATATACTAAAATCTTTCTCTTGAATCGCTCTATCTTTTAAACAAAACCGCATCAAAATCCGTTGCGTAGTTTTAAAGATTTAGGCATACATCCCTTTGTCTAGTATATCCCTATATATAGGGACAGAGAAAGCGACTTTGTTTTATTTTTGATAATAAAATTTTAATGCATAATTAGCATGTTCATAATCTTGAAATTTGATTTTTTTTATCAGTTACCTGTTCAATAAATGGAAATTTTGAATCTATCCATTTTCTTAACGATGTGGATTGTATTTTGTACTTGTACAGTGTACACGTGTATTCGTATATTGGTGACCCAGTGAACGAAACTGGTTGAATCTGGATAAGCATAACTGGATGCCTGCAGGATTGCATGAAAATTGTCTATTGCTAATGATTGCAAAAGGTCAAGGGTGCGATCTTTTTTAAATAGTGGTTAGTGAGATACGTGCGAAAATTTTTGTGTAATAATAATGAGTACCTACCTACGTAGTTAGGTATATTATGAAAAATCCAATTGGTATTCTATAATAGTTTGTCAAGCGTATAAACATAGTGTAATCAAAGTTTCGGTTCCTTGCAATATTAAATCAAAAAGGTAATTAATGTATAATTACAACTTTGCGAAAATCAACACAAAAAATTAATAAATACCATCATACATAATTATGTGCCATACCATCTAAAAAATAAAAATAATACAATCTAAAAAATAGATGAATTGAATAATAATATGTTAACCACCAAGTTCTCTATGATTAATGATCGTGCTATATTATTTCAACGAGCTTATTAGAATATTCTAGCAAAAAATAGTAAGTATATAAAAATAATAAGTTTAAATGCCATTCCGAAGCTATTATGATAGACCTATTTTTCTGAGAAACGAGATAAAAAAAATGAATAGCAACTAATACAAATTATAATCATTCTGTACCTACGCCGAATTCAAAACTGTTCCGCACCGAAATCGATTGTTTTTACATTTTTAATAAATTATTATCATATATTATTAAAAAAAATATTGCAATTTTTTTTATTGATTGAAAAGTACATTACATACACAGGGACATTGACCTCGAATATATTTGTTAGTATCGACATTTTATCGGTTTACTGTTATTTTCTAATTTTTTTGTAATGTTATTTTCTGATGACCAAAATAATTACTGCAAGAAATATCCACATCCAAAAAGTGGATTTACTCGTAAATATAATAAAATATCTATTATAATACTTTGCTGTAACTTGAACAAGAAAAAAACAATAATTTGTTACTTAGGTAGGGTGGTAGGCCTTTTTTTGATCATTTGCAAATTGCAATTTAATCGTTATACACAAACTTTAGGTTCATCTTTGACAAGTGTAGAGTCTGGTAGAGTCCAATATTGACAACGGACCACTTTGGTCACGACACCTGGTGTTCAAAAAAAGAACTAGTTTTAGTGTGCACTTAAGTACACAAGTATATTACCGAATCTATTAAAAAAAATTTTTTTTAAATTAATAAAAATTCTTTAAAATTTCGTACTAAAAATAAAAGTAGAGTTTATTGTGCGGTGAACGGTTGTGGTAGTAAATCTCATACGAATTTAGAAGTTAGTTTTCATGCTATACCTAAACCTGGTAGCAGTTTTGTTTATGTTGAAAATTATTTCGGAAAAAAAGAAAAAGTAGATCGATGTAAAGCCTGGCAGCGTGCTTTAAAATTGAAAAATATAAATCCGCATATGAGAGTGTGTTCATTACATTTTCAAAGGAATGATTTTATTGTACCAAGTAAGTTGACAATGTTTAACCTCAAATATAAATGTAAATATAAATCTAAAACTAATTGAAAAATTTGTTTTTCAGGTGTTATTACTAAAAAGATGACTTTAAAAAAAACATGTGTTCCATCGTGTAATCTACCAAGCTCTGCTAGAGAATCAAATAAAGCTAAAAAAAATATAGAGGCACGACATCAGCGTCTAGTAAATCGGAGTTTAAAGAAGGATACTGTGAAAAAACATAATGATATTAATGAGGATTCATTAATCCATTCATGATCCAACAAATTGAAAAAAATCATTTATAGAAAACATAAATAATTAAAATTGATGACACTAATTCAATGTAAACTTATGGTTAATTCTTTTGTTGCACACAATACGTAGCCATGTTTTTTAAGCCCCGCCCACTGGTCCGTTGTCAATATCTAATATCAGCTGTCATTCTACAGTTGGTCCATTGAAAAGTTACATTTGGGGTTGCATTTTTTAGAGGACGCAATTTTATTTTTTTGATAAATAATAATAATAAATAAATAAAATCTTTATTTTGCTTTAAACATGGTATTCAATGGTGATACAATTATATTAATAAAGCACAAACATGTTCAGCCAATACAAGCATGCAAAAATAATTACCATAAAGGAGTTAATGGTCCGTTCGGGTTGAACTTTCCATGAACTCCTTTATGGTATAGAAGTTTTTTTCATTAAGCCAAATAAGAAGATGTTTTCTAAATTTATAATCATTACACGTCTTTAAGTTATTTGGCAGATGATTGAATATTTTAACGGCCATCCCCACGCAACTTTCCCTGTATTTGACGATACGAGGGTTCTCTCGTAAAATTAATTTATTCGGATCCCTTCGTGATCTCGAGTTTAGTTGAGAGGATGTTTTAAACAAACTACTATTTCTAAAAACAAACATACACAGTTCAAAAATATATAAACAAGGTAGGGGTAATAAACCAAGCTTTTTAAATAAGGGTCGACATGATTCAGTGGGTGCTATTCCACAGATGGCTCTCATGCATCGTTTTTGCGCAATGAATGCCCTATCCCTAGCAGTACTGTTACCCCATAATACTAATCCATAGCGAAGATGTGATTCTACGTAGGCACGGTATGCTGTCACGGCAGTCTCTAAATTTGTGGTAACTTTAACCCGTCTAAGCGCGTAAACGAATCTATTAATTTTATTACAAACCTCACCTACATGAGCCTTCCAGTCCAAATTATCGTCTATTGTAATACCTAAATATTTAATATTTTGTAATGCGTCAATTTTGTTTATGTCTAAAGCAATGTTAAATTTTTTATTAGAAGATTTATTAAATTGTATGAATTTTGATTTTTTAAGGTTAATAAATAAATTTTTATTTTCAAGCCATCGTATCATTTTGTCAATTGTGGAATTTATGTCAATTTCATGATCTTTAATAGTGCAATTAATGTATATGATGTTATTTCATTATTTTTGTCAATTTTACTAATTCTAACACATTGTTTCCGGTCTTTTATATAGGATGACAGCCACTGGAGGGTTAATCCTCTTATTCCTAGTCTGTCAAGTTTTTCTAATAGTAAGTGATGTGATACACAATCGAATGCTTTTGATAAGTCAAAAAACAAGCATGTTGTCAGAAAATTGTTATTGATTCCAGTTAATATTTCTTGTATCAGTGAAAAAGTGGCTAGAGTAGTCGATTTCTTTTTTTGGAATCCATATTGATCCTTGTTAATTATTTTAGATTTATCGCAAAAATTTCTGATTCTTTTGAGCATACACTTCTCAAATACTTTAGATAGATTAGGTATAAGTGTTATAGGGCGATAATTCGAAATTTCTTCTTTATTTTCTTTTTTTTTTTTTTTTTTTTATGCTATAGGATAGCAAACGAGCAGACGCGTCGCCTGGTGTTAAGCGATACACGCCGCCCATAAGCATCCACTCCACTGGATGTGTGTGTGAAGTGGATGTGTTGCTATCCTCAAAGGGATTTGGAAGGAGTTAGGTAGAAGGGGCGAGGATGGGAGGGAATGAGGATAGGGAAGGAGAGGATGGGTAGGGGATGAGAAGGGATGTGGGCCTCCGGACCCCTCACTCACCGTACGGAACGCGACAGTAAACTGTCACTATGGCGCCGATATTCTGTGAGGGTGTGGTACCTTCCCCGGTGCGAGCGTGGCCCAATTCGTGCCGAAGCATGCTCGACTCCCACTCAAAAAGTTGAGTTGTTGTTGTTCTTTTTTGAAAAGAGGTTTTACAATCGACTTTTTTAGTTTTTCTGGAAACGTTCCTGTTCCAAATGATAAATTAATAAGGTATGTTAGAACTGAAACTATTTCATTTACACACTCTTTTATTATTTTAGTATTTATGTCATCGTAACCTTCAGCATTAGTAGCGTTTAATGATAAAATTTCAAATTTGAATTCATTTTCTGACATAGGCATTAGAAACATCGTCGCAGGATTTATACTATCATCAGATAAAGCCTGTTTTATGTGTTCATTGTCTGGTGTCATATTATCAATTGATTCGATATAGTAATTATTGAAAGCGGCGGCTATATCTACCGGATTCGTCAAAATACTGTTACCAACCTTTATGCTACTTATATCTTGTTTATCATTCATATAATTAAATTCGTTTTTAATAACCTTCCACGTCGCCATACATTTATTTTTACTATTATTTATGTATTTTATATTTGCAATTTTTTTAGATTTAAATATACATTTTTTTAATATATTAGAATACGAAGTATAGGTGTATTTATTAAATGAATTTTTATTTTTATAATAACAAAATCGTAGGTGACGTTTTGTATTACAACTTATTTTGAGTCCCTGACTTATCCATTTTTGTTTATATTTATTTGTTTTTAGTTTGATACGAATTGTAGGGAAGCAAAGATAATAAAAAAGACAAAACAAATCATGGAATTCGTTAAATGCTGTATTAGGATCATTTTCACTGTATATTTCTGACCATGTAAGCTTTCCTATGTAATTCTGAAACTTTCGAATGTAATCTAGGTTATAATCTAGGTTATAATGTGTAGGGGTGGTCAGTGTGAAGCTATCACCAAGTTTGTGGGGTCACCACCCTTGTCCCACGGCCGCCATCTTGAAAATAGCGGTTCATAATATGGTTTTCACGATATATCTCTTAAACTATTTATTTGATAAAAAAAATTTGTTTACATTATTTGTTTCAAATTAAATACTCTACAACTTTGATCCTGCAACTTTTTGTCGTAGAACTATAAATAAAAAAGTTATAAGCGAAAATGTTCAGAAATTAGAGATATTTATATTTCTCAATAAAACTTTTTTTTATAATTTTACGTAGAAATGATATTTGACCATTTTTGTAGATTGTTTTTCGAGGAACAACTTTTATATACAACATTTTTTCATTAATTAAATAGCTAAGGTTTTACAGCGCTCCGAAGTGAGTACTAATTTTCAGTACTCTGAACTATACAGTATACTTATATTATGTGTGTACTAATAATAATTTGTCATCAGTAATGGTTTTTTTTGTTATTATAATATTTTTAATAATTAATTTTGCAATATCACTAATAATTAATTATTGAATCTTTTCCCCACCACCCAGGAGGTAGAGTCTGGAAGCGCGACTTTTTTTTACGTCGAAAAGCAGGTCTGAAATGTTCTGCAGTGTGCTTCTATTGTTCTGGAGTATGAGAAAAGAGCCAATAGCCAATATATGTATAGTTAAGAGTACTGAAAAATAGTACACACTTCAGAGCGCTGTAAAACCTTAGTTATTGACGTTATGAAAAAATGTTGTACATAAAAGTTGTTCCTCGAAAAACAATCTACAAAAATGGTCTGATATCATTTCTTCGTAAAATGATAAAAAAAGTTTTATTGAAAAATATAAATGGCTCTAATTTCTGAACATTTTCGCTTATAACTTTTTTATTTATAGTTCTACGACTAAAAGTTACTACACCAAAGTTGTAGAGAATTTAATTTGCAACAAATAATGTTAACGATATTTTTTTATCAGTTAAATAGTATAAGAGATATATCGTAAAAACCATTTCAACCGCTATTTTCAAGATGGCGGCCGTGGGACAAGGGTGGCGACCCCACAAACTTGGTTTTAGCTTCACTTTGACCCCCCCTACACATCAAAAAAACAAAATTGCGTCCTCTAAAAAATGCAAGGTTAGGGCTAAAAAATGTAACATTTCAATGGATCAAGTGGATTATAAAAAATAAAAGATTGAGCAAGCATTGTTAAATTATCAAATTTTTTCTTATATCAATAATTGTAATTACAAAATAATTATTGTTTTGCCATTCATTTAAATGAATACTTTATCCTCCCTTTTTTTTTTTGTTTTTTTTTGTGTGGTGTCTCTCAATGTTAGCCAGAAGGGCTTCTACATTTTAACGCGGACGCGGGGGTGAACTGAAGGTTCACCCTGGTAGCGACATGCACAAGGGCGTCCCCCCTTGACGGGGATCTCGAACCTCGGCTTGGGCTGTCGCTTGAGTGGAGGAGGCCAGAAGGGCCCTAATCGGACGGGGTTTATCCTCCCAACAAATATAAATCTTCAAAGACCTTATTTGTAATCATTTGAACGATTCAATGATTGAGCACACTCTTATTACTGCAATGAATGATTTTAAATTGCACCTTTGATAATATACGATTATACGAATTTGGAGTATGCCAACTAAGAACGAAAAATTGGTAAGCATAACAAGGACTTTGTTAATCAAAAAAATATTACTTATAACATCAAAGCTTTTAAAATATAGGTAGTTAATTTATATAGCTTATCCACCAACTAGCTTTAGAACTTCTAAGTTCAACTTGTAGGTACATGCTACTAATTCAAGCTTATCAATAAGGGAGCGTCCATAAATTACGTGAGGTGTTATTTCAATTTTTTGATCCTCCCTCCCCCCATAGTGAGATGTCGTGAGATTTTACTTAACCCCCTCCCTCATCCCCCAATCTCACGTGAGATTTTTCAAAATGTGGGTTTCTTATGTAAACGTATTGATTTATCATTGTAAAAAGAAAAAAAAATTGCTTCGTGCTTTTATTTACGACTAGTTAAAACTAGAAATTAATATTGCTGAAAGTTATAAGTGTAATAAAAAATTAACAAATAACCGTGATTAAAATCTTAAGCATGTACAATTTGGATTAAATAGACCAAAAGAGTATAATTATTAGTTTTGTTTCAATCTGAAAAAAAAATTGCGTGATATTTGCCTAGACCCCCCCTCTCCCCAACGTAAGGTTAGATGAGATTTGATTCGACCCCCTCCCCCCAAAATCACCTCACGTAATTTATGGCCCCCTACGTCAAAAGTCCGAAAATTCGATACTGCAATCATACAGTTAACAGTATATTACAATAAGGGAAGTACTAGTAAAGAAGAGCCAACTAAAATTTATCAGAATGCACTATTAGAACCAATTTAACTTACATAGATTCGATATGACCTTGCGCATTCAAAATTAATATTGAACCGCAAATATTGCGCCAAAGCATTTTGGCGAAGTAGTTTAAATTAGTTCCTTTTTTACTATAATATTATAGCCTTGACATTTAGGCATTTCATGTTTTAAGACATAATTAAGTTATAGAATACAGACTCACAGGTTTTAAAATGATATTCATCCACAAATTAAGTGATTCGACATATTATGTATATCGTGGCCATATCGTAGATTTGCTCATTTCATGAAATGACCGATCATTTCGTGAAATGGTCGCATTTCATGAAATGATTGAATGTCTATTGGCCACATCATGATGTGGTTTGAGCAGATCAATGATAAGAAATCGTTTCTCGATATGGCCAACTAAAGGCGCGGTTTTTTCATGAAATGATCAAAATTAGATCATACCATAAAATAGTTACATTAATTATTATTGGTATAGAGGCGCTGCAAGCGCTGTGTTTATGTGATAAGATGGCGGCCGCTGGCGATAAATTAATTATTGGCAGTTAAAAACTTCATAATTCATTTAATTACAATATGAAGAAAGTCATAGCAAAGAATTTACGACGAAGAGGTTCGAGCACTATGGAAAATCCTGATATCTTATATTGAAGAAAAAATGCGTCTAAAATCCTATACATAACTATATTTATATATCCGACTATATTATTATAATTGTTTCTTTTTTAAAAAGCGATTCGCTACTGGCATTAAAGCGTGGCGTTGTTTATTAAAGTCTAACCTTACCTAACCTAACTGTTTTCTATTGCAAAAATCATTCGCTTCTGGCATTCGCCAGCCGCTGCCGCGGCACTAAAATGACAATAAACAAGTTCTTTTTTAAATATTTTATGGACTCTCTATATTTTATACGATCTGGCCAAATGTGGATGACCAAATACATATGGAAAATCTGCTTTGAAGGTATAATAATTGATAAACGGATGTTTTTGTTCTGTGATATTATAGATACGCTTTTAGAAGTATTTTTATTTATTACACAATTAAAATCAATTAACTACATAATAGAGACAATTTACATAGGTACTACTATGTATCTATTGTCTTTTTATAATAGCACTTATTACGCTTTATATGCAAAAAAAATGTAAGCATTCTAAAGTTACTCAATAAAAAAAATGCACGGAACGCTGCAATTAATCAAATGAAAAAGTGACTGCTAACTACGTTATAATTACCTTCTGCTCACCAATAATTATTGATCACATAATTAAACTGTCTCGTAGTTGAGGCCCTGTATCTATTTTATAGTGCTTACCTAATCATATACAGCCTACAGGGTGTCCCGCTGTGATATTAATAATTAAAAGTGATAGTAAAGTAGTTAGTGTGATAGTAATTACCTAAAAAATTGTGAAAAATTCAATGTGGGAGACGCTTCAATGTGAATTAAAAAAATGTACATGGCTCTACTCTGTTTTTTCCTGCAAATATAAATAAATACATTATAAAATTATTTATAAGTCTGTAACGTTATTTTTAAAATCACAACATAATATTTGTAAAAAATAAATGAAACTAATTCTCATGTCACAACAAAAAACTTACGTAGTTGGACGCGCGGCATACGTACGTAGACCGCGAATTTTACTTAGCTCCTGTTGCACAACCTCGCGCACCCGACTCTCCGCGCTGCACTGAGTGCATGGGGCAATTATTCAACTTAGAGTACACGAAGGATGAAATAACTAGAGCTTTTAGATTTTTAAAATTTGAAATTTTGTATCTCTGGATTACACATGTAGGCCAGGCCAGGCGACTACTGTAGGGTTATTGAAGTTACGCATTTACGATCATGTCACACTGAATTGTGGTTTTGAAATGTAATATAAGTATACAGTATATTGTTACTATAATTTTATTCTAAGCAAGTGATATCAACTTTAAGCAGGTGTCGTAAGAGGTGTTACATATACATTATAGGTTCTCCTTGATCATAAAATAGATTAATAATAGATTAAAGATTGATCATGTCTTGGTCTAGAAGAAAAGCATACTGCCTTGATCGAAATTCTAGATGCAACATTGTAACAAGTAACTACTTAGCTATCATTAAAATAACATTTTTCAAATAAACTCTTCTTATAGACCGGTTCATTGGCCATTGTCCATAAGGATAAATAGTACCTACTGCAGCAGTCTGCAACTATGTATTTGACTTTTATTTAAATTAAGTACCTAACTATGTAGGTACCTAACTGTTTTTATTTTAAAGGTGTAAAGCTCCTTACTTACAGAAATCTCATTAAAAAAACACAAAAAGCACAAAAGCGATTTGGTCTTGTACACAATTTTTTTTTTCGTTATGTAAACAGACCGCAAATAACAGCTTTACGATTTTAAGCACTATATACAATTAACCAAGGACATTTTTCAATTAATATTACTTTTACTTATACAAGAAGAAGGTATAGGTTATCTGTTACTATAATTTGCATTGATCTTTTCCAAGAAGCTTATATCTAAAACACTGGAGATATCGTCTAGGACTGACCACTGAGTAAAATTAGAAAAATTATTTTGTATATAACTATTTCCAATGAAGGATAGGTACAATCAGTTAACATAAATAATAACATTATTTCTTACAGAGTTTCTACCGCTCTTACAATATTTCCAAAAAACCTACGGAGAAGCTGTCAGAGTCCATTTATTTAACCAGCCATATGTCGTCTTGTATCATCCGAAATATATTGAGGTATGTATACAGTTATTTATTATTATGACAATATCTCCATAATACAAGATCCTCGCCTCCCATAAGAAGGCCAGCTTCTAGTATCCTTACGTAGTGGTCTTTATACACAGAGATCCTTTAAATTTTAAATGATTATTATTTACTGTCGTTATTTATTCTTATATCAGCTGTTGTTATCATATTTTTAATTAGGTATATTCATTAAAAAGTTGTAAGGAGTTGATGAAGTTGCAACGCATGTGTAATGTGTAATTTACACTGTAAACATCAATGAGATAGCGATATGTAATGCATTGTTTTATAATTATTACGTTCAAACATGTTAATAATTAATAATGACTGTATTGTTTGTCAAGTAATCAAGATAAAGGTTCATAATTCAAATGCATTAATTACATTTCGTCTTTATTATTATTATTTTTTTAATTAAAAAAAATAAAGCTTTTTTTTCTTGTTATGGCAAGAAGATATAACTATTTGAGTAATAAAGCTTCTTAATTATTTTATACAATTCGTATGTTAAGAAATAATTATACAGATAACAAACTCATTTACATTATTATTAAATAAACATTATTATTAAACAACTCATTATTATTAAAAAAACATTTTTTCAGCCCTTACTATCACATTCCGAATTGATAACAAAAGGCAAATCGTATAATTATTTACACGACTGGCTTGGCTTTGGACTTCTGACCTCAACAGGTATGAAGCGTTTTCACTTCCAAAGTCACAAAATTTTAACATGAAGTTGTTTTTTAAAAACTGTTGAAAAAAAGGACTTTTAAATGACGTGAAAAAACATTAGTATGTACATTCATATTTTCAGTTCTAACCTATTTGTGTAATATAGTTAATAGTGAAATCAATCTATTTTAAAACTAAGGTATTTATTTCCTTCAGGCAACAGATGGCGGACGCATCGAAAATTTTTGACGCCCGCATTCCATTTTAACATTTTGCAAAACTTTTTGCCAGTTTTTTTGAAAAACGAGAAAGTACTCATAAATAAATTGAAATCGACATATTGTAATGAAAAACCGTTCGATCTATTTCCTATCATCGCACTGAATGCACTAGATAATGTTACGGGTAAGAAAAATATTTTTTTTGTACTTATTACAAACTTTAATCGTATTCTCTAGTATAGATATAATTTTAAATTTATGTCGTTTCGGTTTGCAAATATATTTCCTATCTATAGACGTAAAATATTTTTTACAAATTGCTTTATTTTAATATATTTTTTGTATTTATTTAATATGTACCAATTAATATCTCCTACAGAATCTGTTATGGGCGTATCGATAAATGCACAAGATAATAGCAATTCCAAATATGTAAAGTCCATTGAAACGTAAGTTGCTGCAATTTAAAATATTAATTATTTAAATTGTTTCTTATTTCTTAAGTTTCTTGTAATTTTTCTTTCAGTTTGGCTCAAATAATAGCATTAAGAATGCGAAATCCGTTCATGGGTGAAGATGCACTTTTTAAAATAACAAGTTATAACAGAACACAACAACAAGCTTTGGGTGTATTACATGGATATACTAAGAAAATTATTGAACTAAGAAAAAAGGAATTGCAAGAAGCTAATATTGACACGCTGGAAAAAAAAGCCGAGTTTGGTAATTATAAGGAGTTTTTATCTTTAATAATATATATTTATTTTTGAATACTAGACTTTTATATTCTATAAAATGTTCAACATATTTTTAAATTTGTTAAAATCTATATTTATGAACTATGCAAGAACTATGACTACGCATAAATCCAGTGCCGGCGTAAGGGCCACTGACACCCCGGGCGAAAATATTGTGGCGCCCACTTGAGGGAAGCAATATCAAGTGTTAATTTTTTGCTGATCCCAAGTAAAATTATATTAAGAATTTAATTTAATATAAAAAAACTGCAGAAAAATCTCAATCGTCAAAAGAATATAACTAAAAGAAAAATGAAGGAGTAACTATTCCTGAATACAAAAAATAGGAATAAAAGATTTGGGATGCTGAAAGAACGATGCAAAAAATTCTGTCCTCATAAATTCGAGCGACGCTCGAACATAGAAGGTTCAGTTATCCCCACCATCTACCACGTGTCACGCGTATCGGTTTGGCGGTGGAAGTATTGCACCAATCGTAAGCGTAAGCACCGTGTGACCACAAACCCTCAAAAAATCCATCTAAAAAAAATCTCAATAAAAAATATGCATATGCACAGAGCGTAGAGCACAGTTCTGAGGGTTTGCTCCAGGAGAGGCAAGAGACTCCAACTTCAGACATTGGCGCCCCCAGAATTTGTCGCCCTGGGCCATCGCCCCATCACGCCCCCCCCTAACGCCGGCACTGCATAAATCTAAACTTATAAATTTATAAAGAATAGAAAAAATTCGATCACGAGGCGGGACTCGAACCCGCATCCTTTTGGCGCCATTCCGGGGCGGATGCCTGACCAACTCAGCCACTCGTGACCCGCCAGAGCAATAGAATTTATTCTATTCTTTCAGTTTTATGTGTCTGAAGAGACACACCGCGCGCCATCTATTGAGATGATTAACAACCATTTCAACC
>CAJQZM010041506.1:0-20608 GCA_907164665.1 Colias nastes | reverse complement strand
GTTTGTTAATCAAATTTATGGAACCGCTAATTACCAGTACGATGCGCTAGTCAGAATGACGCAACAAATCGAATTGTTTTCACAAGTACTAACGGAATGATCAATGCAAAAAATAAATAAAACAATAACAATATCCACATAAAATACTAACATAAATATGACACTTTATTTAACACAATAATTAAGATTGAATAATAAATGAATAATATACCTAATCACATGCCTGATAAGTAAAGAACAATAATTACAGTAGGAGGAAAGAGTTGGAGGAAGTGTATGTGTTTTGACCTGAAATATTCAAAGAGTTTTAAACATAAATAAAATTTGGTTGAAACTTCCTAGTACCTGCAACCCTCATTAAACCCAATTAATGGTTAATTAATAAAATATTCACACGCTCATCCCATTTCATTTGTCAAATAAAACATAAAAATATTTCACGACTTAAGAAATTAAGTACCGTAGTTTTTAAATAAACATTACCGCTGTCAGTTTAGGGCTTTGGATTGTGACAACTACCAGACAGTAAGTAATTAAAAAAAATAAAAATCCATTTTTTTATTTATTTATTATTCTGTAATGATTCCAAATTTCCACAAAACTACACGCACAGTTATTTATAACAAATGAGTATTGCATAGTCACGTGAACCTGACGTTATCTTGAATTGTAATAACAGCGGATGACATAATCTTCTTAATTCATGAGAGGAAATATAGCCATAGGATAATAATATGTTAGGTTATATTATGTGTGCAACTTGTGTCTTCATAATGCTTTCTCACGTCCTTCTCACGTCATCTTCATTATGTCCTTGAAATTGTTCACACCTTCAATAGAAAATTATTTTTCCGTATGTTATACTTACGTAAGTAAATATATTTAACTATTCTGATTTAAATTAATAATAATAAGAATTAAATAACGTTGATTAGTAATTACTTATGTCACTTGGCGCAGTGCGTAGGTTCAATCCACACGAACTGATAATATTGTGTTGTGTGACGAAAACAGGATGTTTTGTAGCATCTAGGTGTTGAATGATCTTATAGGTGTGATATGGTAATTGGTATGTGTATTGTGTATAGTAAATATATTATTGTATTACTATACATACACAAACTTGCGTGCCTTTTCTGCCGAAGTCTATGCAATGTGTCAGAAATAAAAACAAATACTCTAACTCCAAGTGATCTCAGTGTGTAATATGTGTATCTGTATGTTATGGATGTTGTAGTGTATAAGTTTTTTTAAGCCAGAGCAAAGGAACAGGTGGCAATCGTACCAACATTACCAACATTCATTCATGACAAATAGTAATTTGCCAAACCCGTCTGTTCCTATGTTTAACGTAAATAGCAATATTAACTAAAACACGTCGAAAACATCTTCTATTTAGAGTTTAGATAAGTTGAACTTGATGAAGCAGGCTGAATTTGTATGATGATTGAAATTAATCAAATAATCATCTATTCAGACATAACAGCAACGATTTGAATTCGAGAACGCACACTCTTTAAGTGGGTATTTGTCTGAACTAAAATCAGATCGTCGACTAGACTCTTTTACGTGACATTATTATTTTATTTACTGTTAATTATATAGAAAAGGATGGTGACAAGGTCTGCAGTTCTTCCCCTATCTAGTTTAAGCTGTGATATTTCTCACAAGATCCAAAATTGGAAACTTGTACACCTTCCTGATTTATTCTTCTAGACATGGACAATCCATCCGGTCTGTTTTCCTATTGCATTAATTATCTGGATTGAATACAAATCTAAAGCACAAGATAAACACGTCTGTTATCTAAATGTATTGAAATAATGTGAAATTTTAGTTTGTACAGTTTAATAGGTGGTTGGTTCGGTTACGGCAAATTTTCAAGCTTTCACGTATGTAATTACCTAAAACCATTAATTTTAACAATACCTATGCATAAAATATAATCTGTACAATGTCATCGCAAAGTCGATATAACCAGATACAAAAATTTTAGCTGAATAGTTGAATAATAGCTAAATTAAAGAAAGAATAGTCAAAAGTTCAATTTACGAAAAAACACACATTACCTAAGTGTCGAATGGGAATTTACATTTTGGAAATCGTCTCAAAATATCTATCCGCATCAGAACTACCAGGCCCCTATAGCAATAGAAAACACATCTTTATGAACCCGTGTTGAAATTTTTATAAAATTATGCTAATAGAGCGTAACAAATTATGTCGAAAGGTACAATTATTGATCAGCAAACGGTTTCCGAGGCCAGACGCGCAATTTCCAACCTTAACGAGTCACGGAATTGATATTGATAAGAGATGAAATTACTTTGTCTGTCTTATAAAGTTAGCGGAGGTTTAACAAAATCACATAATTAGGAGACTTTGTAGGTACGTTAATTCAATAATGCTGCACAGAACTTGAGTATTTCAAGCCCAAAAATTGAATTACCTATAATATGTTATACTCGTTGGCACAAAGTCGTAGAATGTATAACTTAATTTTGACATGTATAAATGTATAATAGATAATTATTACAAAAAATGATTAGTTATTTATTAATAAATAATAATCAGAAACAGGGCAATAACTCTAAAATTAAAACAATGTCTTGAGCATGTTTTATTACTCCATAATACAGCTTTCTTATGGTAAAAATAATTATAAGAATCGGTCAAAAATCTTTAAAATTATATCCACAAATAACCAGCCTACCAAAAATCTAAATTTTTCTTCTGTATTTTTTCAGTTTTAGTGTACATATATCAGGAATCGGATATTATTTGACGTACGTGGTTCAAGTCAATCCCAAACCTTCCTAATCATGGAAAACAATGACAGGTTTAAGCGCGTGGGGAATCGGATCTCGACCATCATCGAGCGAAATGGAAGGAATAACAGATCTTTGCCCAACATCTATTCACAATACGATTGTAACAACATACTAACAAACTACAAACAACATACATGCCCTAAAGCACCCAAAACTATTCTATATGGGGATACCTACAAGATAATTTCCTCGCGATCTCAGTGTGTAGTATCAGCAAGTTAATAAGATTAGCGAGTACAAGTGACAATCACAGTGTCGTCAGCGCAAATCGGAGATATCCTGCTACCAATTGAGCGAATGAGGAGGGACGGAGGATCATATAGCTGAAGTCCGTCGCCCTGGAACGTTTTGTGAGTAACCTTCATCATTTTTGTCTGTTCTGCTTTTTAATATTTTATTTATTGTCGTACTATTCTGCGGCGAAAATGGTTGGATCTTGATTTAGATGTCAATTTTCCTTATATTTTAGATATTTTTGGAATTATAATCAGCGTATACAACGCGAAGTATCTATAATAAGTTTATACATATAATAAGAAAAAAAACGACGTGTGGCACTCGGGGACTGCCGCGGTAAAGCTATTGCATGCTATGCCTTCAAGCCACACCTCCGCGCCCGTCGGAGTGGGGAGCGTGAGGTTTTTCGTTACGGAATTTCTCGATTCGGTCCCCGCGCTCAAGGCCCGTGATAGAAGCGATGCAATAGCAAAAAAAAAATTGTGAATAAAAAGAAATTGTTGATTAAAAATATTTTAACACAACAGTGTCTTATTTGCAATATCCTGAGATATTAAGTTGAACTCTATTTTTTTAATGTCCAAATCGTGATCCAGGCAAATATGTTAAAATTTTGGATTTATTAACAGGTAAGATGAAGTCCATTGGTGGTCTGATCGCCGCTTGCGCATACTTGTGCTACGCTAATTCGCTTCCACCGGATAAGGTACGTTAAGTCATTCTATTTATATTGAATTCTTATATCGCAATGGGATAAATCTTTCAATGAGCCGAGTGTGAATATTTGGACTATAATTTCCTTTGGACTATAATAAAAGGTTGTCACGTGACGTAGATATTTTGAATTTTCACACTCCGCTCTTCTGACCATATTTTTCTACCAAGCTTCAGATAATTTGAATCGCCTTTTTTTATTGATGTCCATTCATGTAATATTTTAATATCTGATCAGTTAGTGTCGTTACTCGTAATTTTATAATTATAAGTTTAAAAAATCATCAGCTTTGCATAAAATAAGCAACCCAATTACGACATTTATTAAATTTATTTTTTAATATTCTTTCAATCAGGGAGATAACATACAAGGTCTCCACATCATCAAGACCCGCAGTATAGACTTAAACAACGCCCATGCTCTGACTCTTGAAGCTCGTTTAGAAAAAACGATCGAACCAACTGGCTACCACCTAGATATCGAACCGTATTTGGAAGATGCACTGTTCAAAGGTCATGTGAAGATAAACGTCACGTGGTTACAAGATTCAGATGAAATAAGTGTGCACTGCGCTCACGACTTGGAAGTGACAAAATATGGAGTGTATATTGAAGAATCCGGGTAAGTCTGGTATTGTGGTCATATGTATAGAGGACTGTAAAGCAAATGTATTTATACTTTAGAGATTATCAAAATAAGACACACAAATTTATTTTGATTTTGAAATAGTGCAAGGAAACGATTGCTATATAAAACAGTTTTTATCTATCAATCTATAACATATTATGTTCATTTCCAAAGTTTACGATTACACCATACATACTAAGTATTTCCAATATTGTCCATAGGAGAATGGAAAAGGTGGCAATAAAAAAGATGAGGATGGATACCAAGAAGCCGATTCTAACGTTGCGGTTGGGCAGAACAGTTCCTAAGTCCACTTTAGGCTGCTTGGACTTCACTTTCAAAGGGAACTTGCAAACCACATCAACTGATGGTTTCTTCACGTCGACTTATAAAACTGAGGTCGATGAAGAGCGGTAACTTTGTAAAACTGTTTATCTTTAGTCCAGAAGTTTTATAAGGGTGCAAATTGTTTATAAGTGATCATACAAATACGTCTGTCGTTTTATTTTAAGTACAGCCTGTACTTTTATTCGTATTGATACTCAATAAAAGGTACTGCTTATTTAGAAGAATAACGTATGGTATACCACCACAATATAGTTTGCTCACGTTTACTGACAAAAAGCCTTTGTCGGTTACCTTTGATCGTATGTGCGTGTTTCCGGTAAAAATGTTAAATCTATTATTCGTATAACTGGATTTCGGTTGGAATTTGTAATATTCGTAAAAAAAAAAAAAGAAAAATGCAATCTGTCAAAAAAAAAGAGACACAAATATTATAACTACGATGAAATCGTTAACGTTAGATATCACATAGAAAAAAAAAATCTCGCAATATCGATTCTATCGTGATTCTATCAAATTCTAGTATTCATGTATCTTAACCTAAAAATATTTTGAACGAATAAGTTGCATACCTTCCTTGCTTTGGGTATTTCCCTGGAAGCGAATTCGAATCTTATAGGGTTGACAATTTTATTCCAGCAATACATTTTCCTACAGTTAGGGGAAAATGCGAACGGATTATACCACAAATATTTTAAATTTTACAAGTTTTTCGTACAATATTTTCCTTAACGTATTGAAGAAAATACTTCAGATTTCTCCCTCTGCTAAAATAATATTATATTTTTCATCTCGGCATTGCATGCTATAACATCTCTTTAGAAAACTGATTGATAAGGGGATCCATTTACGGAAAGTGTCATATATATATTTTATTAAAGGAAAAGGGTAGAAAATTCATGAGCATATTTTAGAATAATTTTGTACTAGATATTCTTCTTTAATTCATTTTTAGCATCGTGGCTGGCACCCAGCTTCGTCCGAACAACGCAAGGCGAATGTTCCCTTGTTTTGATGAACCCGGTTACAAGACTCCGTTTGAATTAACAGTCGTGAGACCACGGGACGTGATTGCTCTTAGCAACACACCCGTTGCTAAGACTGAAAATATGTAAGTAAACACGAAATAATGATATTCTAATTGCCAATTTATATAAGGCTTCATAATTAAGTTTATAACTGAATCGATTAGAATTTTAGATGAATGGAAATAAACATGTAAGTACTGGGGAAAATTCCAAACATTTAAATTTTTTTTAATTAATCTGAGTAATTGACACTAAGTTAAGCTATAATTTCCTTCAATTATTTTTATTGTTTGTAAAAAGGGAAAGAAAGATTCACTATGTAATTTGTCGTTTCTTTAAATTTATGTAATTTTAGAACTGATGAACCAGGCGCAGTGAAAGACTATTTTGAGAGAACTCCACCGATGTCCACATTCACTTTGGGAATCGTAATAGCTCATTTAAAACAACTCGGAGGTTCCACACAATATAAAGATGACAATGGAAATAATATCGGTAAGAAAAACTATTCTTGAAACCTATTTTGTCGATGTATTTGTTCTAGAACTTTCAGAGTTCAGTGCATATTAAGTATATTAAGAGACGGTCGCCTTGTAAAAAATGTAAATTGAAAATCTTTTTTGTGATTTATTTCCAAAGTTTGTGGAATCTGATCGTAAATGCGAAGGAACTCAATAAAACCATTCGATTTCGCTATTAACCGACACTCGTAACCGAAATGTGTCGTGAACAAAAAGTTATGAGATTTATTTTATGAGAGCTCAAGAAAGTAGTTATGAAATTGCGATGCGACACATAAAAGTTCGGGGATTAATCTTTTGTTTTATTAGTCGTTACCTGTTATTTTGAATGTACAATATAAAGTTTATTTGTGACATTGTGCGTCTCATCTAAAACATTATTACGAACGTATGATACCTATAGATATAAGTTGAGCAAAGCTTTCCGTGGCAATTCCATTATGTTTTAATAGAACAGAAATTGATCATAAATATACCCAATGTGTCAAACCATTCTGATACGAACTAATTTAGACGCTGATTTAGATTTTCTAAGTTATCAGACTTGATAATGGTTTAATGATTCAATCATAAAATCCCATCCAGACTCTCTATAAATTTTATGGCTAAGGGACAGATCTTATATGGAGTGTGCTATCATCCAGTAACTAAATAGTTATCAAAACTACGTCATATTCCTCTGATAATACTGAAGTAAATTTAGTCCTTACATGCAGGGACCATACTATCTTATCTCGTAAGATTTATTTATAAGGGTATTCGGCGAAGACATTATGAATATCCGTGGACCGACTAGATATAGTCCTAGATACTTGGGAGTTAGGACATACCCTAATATTTCATGTCTTCATTAGGCCTCTCCTCTGGATCGGATATATAAGTATGTATGCAATATACATATTAGAGTTTATCTAATGTTATAATTTAATCTTCTAGGATTTTTTATTTTTATTTTTAGTGGAGTTATTGCCTACTATTCATTTTTTTTCGTGTTATTCACAACAAAGCACTTATGTTTAGTAGTGATTAATTATATAGATATATCTGTCACGGTCACATTAAGTGGTTTTTGGTTTATTTATTTACGGTTATCGAGCCCTTTACCGTTGAATAACGTCACTTTCTAACTACCTACCTTAGAAAATATCAAACCACCCACTTAGCATGTGATTATAAAGCTCACCAGGAAGCAACTGCACACTGCACAGTACGCTCACACGATTCGATGGAAGTAAGATGGCATTGTTCAACAAATGTAAGCGAAAAATAGACAAGTGAAGTGAAATGTGGCTAATTATCCACATTTCGACATTCCCCTCCTGAAGCGCTAATAATCTAACTGCACCTTTTTGCCTATAATATCATTGATTAAGAATATCTTTTTAGAATTGCGTGTCTGGGCTAGACCAGAGTTTCTCCCAGCGTTAGAAGGTGTGCACGAGAAGGTTCCCCGTGTGTTCGCTGAAATTGCCAACTTCTGGCAAGTGCCTTTGCCCCTTAGACGACTGGATATAGTCGCTCTGCCAAATTATCTCGGCGTCAAACCCGTGGACAACTGGGGCCTTATTGTTTTTAAGTAAGTATGATACAAGTGGAAATTTCTACATAATTATGTTATAGATAAATTCTGCCCTTCTCTTCTTCTTTTTTCATTCTTGTTTTAATAATGTAGACATGTAGGTTTTATTCTACCCTATTAAAGTTTATAAAACATTTATGTCCCTGATCATCCATCTAACTCCCAAACTAACTCTGGCAATTACAGCAGTCAGTATTACTACAACGTGATTCTGAAACCTCATTTTTTTGATACTTAAATATTTACATATTTACTTTTTATTGCTATATTGTGTTTCTGAAACCTAAATATTTATTTTTCCTAGGGAGAGTGACCTAACAAACCGCAGATACCTCCAATTAGAACAAGAGATCACATACCACTGGCTCGGAGCCCTCACCACTCCCGCGTGGTGGAGCGACGCGTATGTTAATAAAGGACTTGTGGGGTATATCGCTGCAGAAATTGCTTTGAAGGTAATAATTGTGTAATAAAACACAGAATATTATAAATTGGTGCAATGTTTTGTTCATTCAATCACAATCATCCAAGTAATCATGGGGGAAAATTAATAAGATACCTATTGTAAACATGCTCTAAAGACAAAATAGAAATTTATCACTTCGAGATGAATGAAATTATTAATTTATGCAGATACTTAAATAGTTTTCGAATTTATTGAAAATAGAAAAAAAATGTATATTAATGCAAGAATATAAAAAGAACCAAGCTTTTTGCACACATATTCACCTTTTCCACACCACATAAAAGTTTAACGTGGTAGCGACTATTAATTCTATGTCCTGAACTGATCCCGTGAGATCTTATCTGATCAGGATAACTATGTCCCTGTAGGTATCTACTTAATTTCAAAATAAACGTTCCATTCATTTCTAGACAGTAGTTAAATAACTAGCTATTATAATTTGAATTAGATTTTATAGATTGAAAAAAAATTATTGTCAATTGATACCTGCCTCAAGCATGAGATGACAGAAGATTTAAAGATTTTTTTCTTATTTCTCAACCATGCTACGATAATGTAACATAAGGTAACATAGCATGCGTTAAATGGTATAGATTTTTTCTAACCCACATTTTAACATTAATTAACAAACTAGTGAATTCTAAACCAGCAATTTTAAACAAATCTTCCACATCCCCAGTTTATTTAATCTCGTTTTTCCTAATTAATCACTTTCAGCTTAACGACACGGAGATAGAGAGACAATGGCCGCTAACCGTGCTTTATTCAATATATTATGAGTTCAGTAAGCGATATCCCCACTCTCGGATTACGGGCATGAAGCAAGAAACAGCTTGCACTAAGATAGAACTGCTGTTCAGACTTTTTAATTATACCCTCGGCGCTGATACTTTTAGGAAGGGTTTGCGGAAATTTATAAAGGAAAAGTAAGTGTTGAGTTTTGAGTATATATGAATGGACGCATGTTGTTTTTTAAACGTAGGGAAAATATTTACCTAAACTATAAAAAATTATTTAATTATCAATCCATTATATTTTTATAAAATTAATATCAAAAAAGAGCTTGAGATTTGCATGACTACAGATCGATACCAACACTAATGACGTGATTTAAAATTTAATAGAAAATTGAATTTTTAAAACTATTGAAATAAAAAAATTTAAATTAAAAAACATCCAGCCACCTCGATGGATTCATTTTTTCTACAACCAATCAATGGTCGATTAATTGAACGTGAGCTTTAAATTTTACCTCCATAAACATTCTACACGATATTCATTTACTTATTTTTTTGTAGGAGAATGAAAACATTTACCAGTGATGATGTTTGGAATGCTCTAAACGACGCTGCTCGGGAAGACGGCAAGATTTCAAAAGATGTCGACATTAAAATGATAGCCGCAAGTTGGATTGAAAAAGACCGACTTCCTCTGATCACTGTTACAAGGAATTATGAGAAGAATACAGCTCATGTGTCACAGGTAAAATTATCATAAAAGGTTTTTAAGCTATTGCATAGCTTCTATCGCGGGCCTTGAGCGCGGGGACCGAATCCAGAAATTCCGTAACGAAAAAACCTCACGCTCCCCACTCCGACGGGCACGGAGGTGTGGCTTGAAGGCATAGCATGCAATAGCTTTACCGCGGCAGTCCCCGAGTGCCACACGTCTTTTTATGAGATCACCCAATACTGTAGTCTATAAAATTTCGGGCAGTAAACGTTGCTTGCACAAAGGTTTCTTTATGTGATAATTCCTATAAATGCACTAAAATCTTACCATTACTATATCGTCCTGTTAACCTGTTCTTACTCATAATTAATTCGTATTCATAGACTCAATTATTTGTTTTGTAATTCTATTTATTTTTTAATTATTAGACTTCCACACACCAGATTTTCCCTACAAACAACATAAAAAACATATTCTTCTAGAAAGTGTACCTCCGTGAGAGACCACATGACGTTCCCAATGCTGACAAGATGACCTGGCAACTACCTCTAGTATTAATACGTGGAGATAAATTAGATTTCACGAACACAGCTCCTGTAGCCTGGATGCAGGGGAAAGAGATGACGCTAGATAACATGCCGGGAAAAGATCAGTTCATCATCGTGAATCCTGAAGAAATTGGTAAGCTAAAAGTTACTGAGCAAGAGAACAAAATTAGTTTTGAAAATACATAGTCAATATAGATAGTCAGTAAATAGCCTCAGTATTAATATTACATGACTGACAAAATAACTATATTTTTGGGTACTTCTAAGAAATTTTGCATTCCTTGCTGCATGAACGGCCGAATTTTTTTTTTAATTGGACTTAGAAATTAGTTTCATCCATAAAAATGCCCTATATGTATTTAAATTATTTTATTTGAGAATAGAATATAATTATAGTTTCCTAAATTCCGACTATTCTTCACACTTCTGTAACAAAAATAATGTTAGCATCTGTATGTTTATCCAATTCTAGCGTGTTACGCCCAAATTTGATAAAGGTCCTTCGAGTCGCGTTCTCACATCTTACTACATAGTATCCCGACGGAATATCAAGTAACATGAACGTCTACATTTAAACCATTCACGTTACTCATGGATACATAAATCAAATGTTCTGCAGGATAAGGATAAATTATTGTATCTACATATCATTTTATTATGTATTGTTAAAACCAGCGTTTGAATAGAGATTAATTGCTTTCGTAATGTCGCGGTTAATATTGTTTTGTTTATAAACTGCACAAAAAGATACAGTTTTCCAAGAAGCGGCAATATAAACTTTATTTGCTTACTTTAAGCAAATTTCGTTCATAAATATTAAGGAAGTATATTCTAAGCCTTTATGAATTAGTTATATTAAATGGATTTCTTTTCTCGTAGAAAGAATAATTTCTAAAAATATGTTTTTATGTACAATTTTTATACGATATGATTCGAAAATTGTTATATTTATCACATTTAAATAAATGGAATTGCATTTGTTGGAATATCTTGTAATATTTTATTTGCATTGTATACTTCGTAGTTATTTAGAAATGTGGCCTTTTTTTTTCTTGCTTCGACATTTTACTGCAAATGAAAATTGGTACTATTAAAAATCATTAATTGTTATCGATATTGTTTTGATTAGAATTGTTTTTATTAATTAAATATAAATCAAAATGCTACTGAATTAAAAATAATATTTTTCGTCTATTAATCTACGTACATTATTAAAAAGATAGTAAGTACCTACGTCATGAAAACTGAAACTTTATGATGTTGTAAACTTGACTATTTTTTTGTTATTTCATTATTTTATATGAGTGACAAAATTATTTATAGCTCTCATCATAATACCCATAAACGGTCGTTTTAAATTTTATTGTATATTGCTTAATTATAAGTAACTTTAAACTCTATTGAATACAAGCGAAGACCGGTTGAGTTGCTAGTCAGTAAAAAATGTAATGAGCGATAAATATTATGTGAGTGAGATATCTTTCATTATATTGTAAGCAATTTTCTGAAATGGATTTCCCAGTATTCATAAACATTAAATTATAATAATGTTATTTGTTTTAATGTGCTTGACGAGAATTGTTTGGAATTAAAATAACAGTACCTATTGTTTCTTCTCTATGAAGAAAACTTAGCTATATTACCTACGCGACGTAGGTAATTAATATTTGTATTGTTTCCATTTTTTTACCTGTAAAATTTGTAAATAATACAT
This sequence comes from Colias nastes, assembly GCA_907164665.1. NCBI lineage: Eukaryota > Metazoa > Arthropoda > Insecta > Lepidoptera > Pieridae > Colias > Colias nastes. Next base: position 8,545 of record CAJQZM010041506.1, on the reverse strand, counting down.
TATTACTATTTAACGGAAGTATTTGCTTTATTATAATTAGCCAAATATTTGCAAGTGGCAAGTACGATGTATACATTGCTCGATGATATAATTTTTTGTATAAGTTATGTATTTCCATGTAGTTTCTGTACCGTTCATCAGTCTACTGTGAGGGAATCCTATATCTAAATCACAAACACGTTTACTTACTTTTAGATAACAAACATTTTTTTACAGCTCCATTCCCGGTCAACTACGAGAAGGACAATTGGAACCTACTCCTACAGTTCCTACAAAGTGACAAGCGAGTTACCATTCCACCATTAACCCGTGCTAAAATTCTTCACGACGCATGGAACCTGGCATATGCTGGCGAACTTTCCTTCGCAACCGCATTAAACATGACATTGTTTTTGAAAAATGAGAAAGATTACATGGTCTGGGAGCCTGTGTTTACAATGATCGATCATATTGGAAGGCATATTTGCTCGTGTATAGCTGATAAATTTAGGGTAAGTTAATAGTCATGATAGTAATATTAAACACTTGACCGTAATTTGAAGCTTACTTATTGAGAAGGTACCTAGCTTTTTCCGCCTATTTTCCCTCTCTTTCTCGTTGTATATATGCTATCTCTCTCGCACACGGCACACCTCCCACCAGGTGGCGCGGCCGGCGCACGATAATGTGCAGGCGCTTGATCTTCTTCATTGGCGTCTAGCTTCCGCCGCGAGAAGGTTGTCTACAAGACTACAACCTTGGTGCTATTAAGTATTAAGTATTGCATATTGCAAGTGCTAAAAGTGTGAAGTGTATCCCGTCGGATCGGTACAGTGAGTTATTTTTACATCTATTGTAATGATATTTTACTTAAAAATGAGCAAAAATCTTTTAAATCAACGGTATATCCGTTGGACTTTATTTAAAATGCTGAGGTCTTTTAGTGTATATCCTTCAGCAATAGTTTATTTTTCAATATGCTTTAAATACTTAATAGCATGTATAAAGATATTTAAAATTAACGATACAACCGTTACATTTTACGTGAAATAGTAACTTTTCTTTTGAAATATTTTATAATGCAAGATAAATACTAATTGTTCAATACCGTCTACGTTTAGTTCCTTATCGCAAACTAGATGGCGCCACGTTAGAATTGTTCGAAATTATATCTCGCTAGTGTATTGTTTTTGTTATAACATGTATACTGTGTTTTGATTAATTAAATGCCTTACAACAGCAGTGGTGTTTTATTAGTGAATCCAAGTATAGTGAATTAGTGACAGTGTACGCAGCGACATCTGGTGCCGAAACCCGGGAATAAAGGAGTAAGGACTTGTAAAAACCGTGAGTAAAGTGAACTAAGTGGACAATAAAGACTTGTAAAAATTCAGTGTTGTGATAACTTGGACTTAGAAAAATTAGCTTACATATTGACTTAGAAAAATTTTATAAAAATTAGTATACATTTTGGACTTAGAAAAATTTTAATAAAATTAAAGATAGAAGAAATGGATCCATTCGTTGCTCAGCAAGTGGAAATACATGAGCAAATAAATAAAAGTTTTTCAAATTATAAAAAGACCCCAAAAGAGAGACTGACAAACGTTTACATAGAAATAAAATTAGAATGTTTGGAGGCAAGTTGGAAGAAGTTTACCGAGAACCATTTGAATATTATATCAGTTGCATCAAAAAGGGAACGTGAAAAAACCCCCTATTTTACCGAAGAGATCTATGAAAACCTAGAAGAAATTTATATTAGTTACAAATCTAAAATGAAAGTTGATCTTGGTTCCAGCTCAGCGGGTTCTTCTAAAGTCAGTCCATCGAACGTCACCTGTGCAGGTAGTGAAGTGAAGCTCCCACAAATACAGTTACCCACATTTTCGGGTAATTATGAAGAGTGGCAGAGCTTCCACGACATGTTTGTCTCTTTGATCGATAGAAATCCATCATTAAGCCAGGTTCAGAAGTTGCATTACCTGAAATGTAGTTTAAAAGGCGAACCTGAGAATTTATTAAGGAGCTTATCGACTACTGACACAAATTATGAAGAGGCGTGGGACAGATTGAAGCGCAGGTATAGTAACAAAAGATTCAATGTCAACGAAATTCTAAAACGTTTGTTCGGTCAAAAGCCTATGTCTAGCGAGTCGGCTACAGCAATCAAACATCTTATCGATACCACGGAGGCATGTTTGAAGGCTCTAAAGAATTTAGATATTGACGTGTCTTCGTGGGATGCGATCATTAATTTTTTAATAGTCTCAAAATTAGATTTAGAGTCCCGCCGCCAGTGGGAGACCAAGGCTGGCCGATCTCAAACCGACAGCATCCCAAAATGGAGTGAGCTCGTAACCTTCCTGGAAAGTAGATTTAGAACATTGGAGATGCTAGTATGTGAATCTAAACAAAACATGAAGAATAGTATAAGTCCTAAGCAAACAAGACAAAAGGCGTTTCATATTATACAAGATAGTAATAAAAAGGATACTTACAAAGAAAATAGTAAAGTCTGCGTATGCTGTTCAGATGCTCATTTATTATACCAATGTAAACAATTTGGAGGCAAGTCTCCCGAAGAGAGATATGAGTTTATTCAAGCCAAGAGACTTTGCTTCAATTGTTTTTCATCCAACCACAACGTGAGGAGCTGTCACCAGTCGACGTGCTGCCAGCGTTGTGGCAGAAGACACCACACCCTGCTGCATATAGAAAGAGATCCTCCCCCTGTGTCTGGGGAACCATGTACGAGTAAAGGCCACCAACCGACGAGTTTAGATGAGAATCGCCATTATGATAAGAAAGTAGTAGCTCATTTTGCGAAAGATACACATCAAGTCAAGGTGCTATTAGCTACAGCATTAGCTAGGATTAAATCCGCAAATGGCTGCGTCAAAACTGCGCGAATATTAATCGATCAAGGCTCTGAGGCCTCTTTTATTACCGAAAGTACTGTACAATATTTATGTCTTAAGCGTACACCAATAAATGGTTTAATAACTAGAGTAGGTGATGGTAAACTTAGATCTAAGCACATTGTTTCATTCGAGTTAGAATCACTACATAATCATGAATTTTCTGTTTCAGTAAATGCATTTGTGTTGCCATCTTTAACATCTTTTCTTCCGTCGAGTAAGGTTTCCATTTTTGATTGGCCAGAGCTCAGTAGTCTACCGTTAGCAGATCCCAAATATGGTTCACCTGGTAAGATAGATATTATTTTAGGAGTAGATATTTTCAGTCAAATAATGTTGAGTGGTTTCTTGAAACATCCCATACATGACGGTCCTATTGCACAGAATACTCATCTTGGCTGGATCTTGTCTGGAAGAATAGGCGAAAATGAAGAATCAAATCCTAGAGTAGTAAATTTACATTTGCAGGTAAGAGAAGATAATATTTTGACACAGTTTTGGGAAATTGAAAGAGAACCAGATTTAATAGGAAAGAAACTTACGATGGAAGAAATCAGATGTGAAGAAATTTATGAGAGTACTACCACAAGAAATGAAGAAGGTCGTTACGTAGTGAGATTGCCATTTAAGGAGCCAGATCCAAAGTGTGTGTACGGAAATTCCAAGGAAGTTGCTTTGAAGAGATTTAAGGTATAAGAAAGAAAGTTTAAAAAGAATTCTGACTTGCACGCTGAATATGAAAAGGTTATAGTCGACTACCAGAATCGGAAACACATGGAACCGATTTTAAGTAAGGAGGATATTGAGTATCCATTTTCCTTTTATCTCCCTCATCACGCCGTGATAAGGGAAGATAAGGAAACCACCAAACTTCGTGTTGTTTTTGATGCGTCGTGCAAGGGGAATAATAACGTATCATTGAATGACACGTTACTCGTTGGACCTAAAATTCAACAAGATTTGCGCCACATTATAATGAGGTGGCGAACGCATATTTATTGTATTGTGGCAGACATCGTACAGATGTATAGACAAATAGTGGTACATGAAGATGATTCAAATTTCCAAAGAATTTTATGGCGGGCTGATCCATCACAACCCATACAACATTTTAAGCTATCGCGACTTACCTTCGGTACTGCTTGTGCACCGTATTTGGCGGTTAAATCACTGCAACAATTGGCTCGAGATGAAGAGTTAAGATATCCACTTGCCGCAAAAATTACACTTGAAGATTTTTATATGGACGATTTGCTGACTGGTTGTAATTCGGAAGAGAAAGCTATAGATATTTATAAAGAAATGAATCAATTAATGTCAAGAGGTGGGTTTAAGCTCCAAAAGTGGTGCAGTAATTGTCCAAAATTACTGAATCATATCGAAAATGATAATCAATCTTCAAAAGATACATTTATTTTTAAGATCAATGATACAATTAAGGTGTTGGGTATTTCCTGGAATAAAAACATAGATAAATTTGAGTATACTTACAATTTACCGGAGTTAGATGAGCCTGTAACCAAACGGAAAGTGTTGTCTGATATTGCGCGACTTTACGACCCTTTGGGTTGGGTTGCTCCTGTCCTTATTACAGCGAAGATCTTTATGCAAACCCTGTGGAAATCTGGATTGAATTGGGATGAAAATCTTTCGTCAGAATTATTAAATCAATGGCTACACTTTAGAAAAGAGTTAGATGGTATTCGAGGTATAGCTGTTCCTAGGTGGCTTTCTACAACGAATGATGATCCAGTTGAGCTTCACGTATTTGCTGACGCTTCTCAAGTAGCTTATGCTGCTGTCATCTATCTGAAAACCATGGACACCGAAGGTAATACTCACGTAAATATAATAAATAAATAAAAAATAAAAATAAAAAAGCCTTTTATTTCCTTAACAATTAATACATAGTTAATACATAGTTAATACATAGTTAATACATAGTTTAATTTTGTTGAATTGCTTATCTAATTATTAAGGACCTCTTAAGAGTAAAGGCCTCCTCCTGTTTTCTCCATTCTAGTCTGTCATTTGCTTTTTTCATCCAGTTTTCTCCAGCTAGTTTCAGAATTTCGTCTACCCATCTCTCTGCCGGTCTGCCACGGTTTCTCTTACCACTGGGTCCCTTCCATACCGTTACTCTTTTTGCCCACCTGTCGGCCTTCATTCGAGCGATATGTCCAGCCCACTTCCATTTCAGTTTTTTGCATTGTTCCAGAGCATCAATCACATTTGTTGTTTTTCTTATATCTGTGTTTCTTTTTTTATGTTTTATTTTTAAATTTAGGATACTCCGTTCCATGGCTCTTTGGGTTGTCTGAATCTTTTCCGTGGTTTTTTTGTTAAAAATCCATGTTTGGGACCCATATGTGAGGGACGGCAGGATGCACGAATCTAGTACAATTTTTTTCATTTTTATTGGAATATTGGATTTTAGAATTTCTTTTAAACTCCAAAATTTGCTCCAAGACACATTCACACGTCTCATTAGCTCATCCTGATGTCTTGAACTTGAAAATGATACCCGTTTGCCAAGATATATGTACTCTGGTACATATTCTAATAAAACATTTTTAATGTATATTGGTGTCTTAGTGCTGTTTGTCATTATTTTGGTTTTTGTTGTATTTAGTTCTAGTCCAATTTCATTACTGATGTAGTTAATTTCATTTATCATTGATTCTAGTTTAGATGAGCTTTCTGCAAAGAGTACAATGTCATCGGCAAATCTTAAGTTGCTAAGAAATTGACCGTTGATGTTTATGCCTTTGGTTTCCCACTTTAGTGTCTTCATTATATTTTGTAAAACGCTAATAAATATTCTGGGTGAGAGTGGGTCACCTTGACGGACGCCTCTACATATATCAATTTCTGTGCTTGTTCTATCTAATATTATTTTACTTCTACTTTTCATATATATGTCCTGAATGAGCTCTATGGTTTCTGTTGGTACATCACACTCTTGTAAAGCACTCCACATGCTACTATGAGATATTGAGTCAAATGCCTTAGCATAATCAATGAAAGCTAGGTAAAGCGGGCACTGCATTTCTAAGTATTTCTCTATAATGAGTTCCAGTGAGTGTATGTGATCTATAGTTGAATATGTGCTTCTAAAGCCTGCTTGTTCTACGGGTTGGAATTCTTCAGTGTATCTTTCAAGGCGTTTATCAAGGCAGGAGGCGAACAGTTTGTAGAGGTTTGATTGTAGGCTGATTGGTCGGTAGTTACCAAGGTCGTTAGGATCCCCTTTTTTGTAGAGCAGTATTATGTCCGATTTTGCCCATTCAGTTGGAATTTTCCTCTCATCGAGGATTTTATTGAATAGCTTGGTTAAGGGATGTGTTAGAAGAGTTATTCCTGTTAAAATGGCTTCATTCGGGATGTTGTCAGGACCCGTGCTTTTTCCATTCTTTAGTTTCTTTATTCTTAAGGAAATTTCTTGTGCTGTGAACCTAGGTAGTTTTTTATTATTAGTTGTAGGTGGGATTTCTATTATTGATGTTGTTTTGCAAGTGTAAAGGTCTTTATAAAACTCGGTGGCTTCTTTTAATATTTCAGTCCTACAGAATGTGCTTTTGTTGTCATATTTTTTATTCAATGAAGGTATCCATTTTTTGGTTGTTGCCAATTCTTTTAAACTCTTTTTCACACTTCTTGATGTGTTCAGATGTTTTTTAATCTTAGTTAGCCTGTGATCTTGATATTCCTTTCTAATAATTTTATGAATGTTTTTAAATAAGAAAGTTCTTTCTTGTTTCTCTTCTGATGTTAATTGTTTTTTGTTCACCAACTCATTTCTTCTTTTTATCAGGTCTTTGGTTATGTCTGAAATAGTAAAGTGGTTATTGGTATTTTTGTATTCATTACTTATAGATTTTAAACTTTTATCAATAGCTTGCTTTATTTTTTCATAATACTTCTCTATTCCATCATTTTCCTGTGGGTTTATATTATTTAAATTAGATTTTAATGCTTCAATGTATTTCTCTTGTAGTTCTTTAGTTTGTAGTGAAAATTTATTACCTTTATATGTTTTTCTAGATTTTCTTTCCTTAGTTAGCAATAAAGTGCTTCTCAAAAGTCGATGGTCACTCGGGAATGATAAGTTTATTATTTCAAAGTTTGTAAATTTGCTTTTAATGTTGGATAAAATGTAATCTATCTGGCTTCTCCTTTTACATGGAGAAAGCCATGTCCAGAGATTCTTATTTTTCTTCTCAAATAGGCTATTGATAATGAAAAGATTATTTTCCCAGCAGAATTGGATTAGAGTTGTTCCTCTCTTGTCTCTTTTTCCAAAGCATGAGTTTCCCAAAATTCTGTCTTCGCCTTTAATTTTTTGACCAACTCTAGCGTTAAAGTCTCCTATGATTATAACATTTTTGCTGCACGGTATAAGAGTTTCTTGTAATTGTTCATAGAATTCTTTTATTTCCTGATCGGTAGCTTCTGAAGTCGGTGCATAAACTTGGACAATGGATAGAGCTGTATTATTAAAATTTAAGTGTAGTGTGCAGATCCTTTCATTTGTTGCAGTAAAGCGTTCTATGCTATTTTTTAGGTGTTTTTTTATGAGGAATCCTACACCATATTTGCCTTTAGTTTCGCCAAAGTGGCAGAATATATGGTCTTCAGTTTCTTCTATATTATAGCCTGTACGTCTAATTTCTGATAGACCAATGATATCATATTTAATAGTTGATATGGCGTGTTTGAACTCTATTAGCCTTTCATATGATAGTAGTGATCGAGCGTTGTATGTGCATATGTGTATTGGATGGAGTGGAGGGTTGTGGTCTTTGACCCCCGCGGTGACCGGCCGTATTGGGGGACTTCGTTTAGTTGTTTTGGTGTTATAAGTTTTTGTTTTACTTACGATAGGAGGAGGCGCTGGTTGTTAATCATTGTTTTGGTCATGGTTATCTTGCTGGTTTGATGGGCTGTTCGTATTTTTGCTTACTAAATAATTTAGCATACTAGGCTTAAGAACTCCCTCTGTGGTACTAGCTGACCTTTGCAATGAAGAGTGTGTTTTCTGTTTAATATTTCGTGTCTCTTGTGGTCTTCTATCTGTTATTTTATGGGGATTTGATGTATTAGTTTCTGGTGAAATAGAGAACATTCTTTTTTTGTTATTATATGTTTCCGACTTGTTGTGGAGTATAATGAGTTTGTCGTATTTAATGACAGCTTTATTTCCTTTTTCTTTTTCTATTTTAATTCTTTCCTGTAGCTCTTTTCTCTTTTCTAAAACATACTTTGGGTAGTCCTCTTTGATGTAGTACTCTGTGTTGTCTAATTTTCTTTTTTGCTTGAATATTTCTATCTTTCTACCAAGGGATAAAAAAGTTACTTTTACGGGTCTAGGTCCTTTTCCTTTTTTTCCTAATCGCAATATTTCTTGTATATCTCGTATTTCTAACTTTATACCAAAATGTTTTTCTATGAAGCCAATAAAAATATTTTCTAAATCCGAGTAAGATGATTCTTCTTCTTGTAGACCAAAGAATATGATGTTTCTTTGTCTTGCACATTTTTCCAGAAAGTAAATCCTTTTTTCTTGGTTTTCAACTTTATCTTTGAGATGGTTATATTTTTCTTCCCAATCTTTAAATTTTTCTTCTAAAATGATATTAATATTT
>CAJQZM010041505.1:0-34391 GCA_907164665.1 Colias nastes | reverse complement strand
TAAGCATCCCAATTTCGACGTTACTTCTGCTCATAAAACGTCAAACGTCACGTCTCAAAAACGCTCGATTCAAAACGAGATTGTTACCCGTACATTCCACCTCGTGGTTTATTGGATCCGATAGATAATGTATTTAGATTGCAGATCAAATGATTTTAATTAAGCACATTTATTTACATCACACGACTCATGTGACCCCGTATAACGGTAATGTTGAGATTATTTAGAAAAGCAATAGTTATAATTATCGGCTGTATGTTATTTATGCTATCTTGTAGGTTTTGGTTGAGTTTTGATCATATCTTTGTATAAATAATTGCTCATACTTATCATGTATGTAAGATATCTGTTGGTTTATTATTTCTTAGTCAGCAATTTACCATTGAACTCACGTTGTTTTTGTTTTAGTAGGTAGTGTCTCCTACTGTTCCTAGGCGTGTCAAATAGGTCGCGGAAGAATTCCAACCAATACCAGACGGTAAGAGTCCGACATAACCCACGGCTCCTTCCCCGGGGGCCGTGGGTATCTTTGGAAGATTTCCCCACTTAAAAAAAAAGGCGTTTTATATTTATAATTTAAAAATACAATAAGAATAATAATCATATTCTATATAGCTATGAAGTATGAGTTAATACTCAAAGCTCTATATTGTTCGATTTTTGTCTGTGAGATTCTTAAGAATCTGTAAGTAGAAGTTTTTTATCCCAGTTAATGTAAGTGATAAGACAAAACCGGGGCAGCAGTCTGGTTCAAACTTATTTTTGCTTAGCTTAAATTATCTCAGTCAGTACACTAAAGTTAGACCTTCCTAATAACCTAGATTTCGAATGTAGAACTATATTTTTAACATTCCTAAATTCCTTATATTCATACTTAATTTAAAAAACATATTATGATCCCAAACCTTACTCCTAATCCTACTAATATTATAAATGCGAAAGTTTGTGAGGATGGATGTGTATGTGCGCAAATACTACTGAACCGATTACTATGAAATTTAGCACAGATATAGATGGTAACTTAGATTAACACATAGGACAGGTTTTACCCCAGAAATCCCACGGGAACGGGAACTATGCGGATTTTTCTTTGAAAACGCGGGCGAAGCCGCGGGCGGAAAGCTAGTTAGAAATTGTTATACCATAATATCTAACGATATGTCTCTTCATCTCAACACACTTCATTGCGTAGAACAAAAAACGCAATATTCATCAGTATTGATTACTGGAACAAGTAGCGTTTTTTGTCCACCAGATGCATGTCCGTATGCGCCGGATGCAGCGTGCCAAATGTCAACCACGTGCGCTGCAAGTGCATTTTGTTGTTACTAATAATCTTACGTTTTTGGGGCCAGTAGTTTGTTGGTTGCGTTAATTGACTAGCAGCAGAATAGTGAAATATGAAATATTAAATAAAAGTGTGTATTATATGTAAGCAGTTTGTAGCCTTTTGCAATAAAAAAAAAGAAATTCTTAACAGAAAGGTACCAGGATTGATTTATGGGTAGGATTGTCTATGTTGTTTATGTATAAAGAAGTTGAATCTATTATAATCTATTAATAATGATACAATTGAATTTATATTATAATCACTTGAGCCCGCGTGCGCTGTCTGTGCTAATTCAAGCTATAGCATAATTAGTAATATACTTACCAAATTTATAGAAATCAGATCATTTCTTTTTGCATGTAATAGCAACAAATATTACCATTTATATCGGATAGAAAAGGGGTAAATAGCATTATTCATTTCTAAAACAATATAATTACTACGGAACCATAGCTAATCTGAACCATAGCATACATCTCAGAATAAACACAAACATAATGACGCTCAGTTTTTGCGGCAATCCTCGGAAGTAGTGACATCTGTGCGGCTCGGGTTACAGTGACCTGGCTAGACCCTCTGTACCCATGGCATAATACTGGGCTTCTAGAAGCGTCTATTTGTTATTTCATTATTTCGCTTTGACAACATTTTAGGAGGGTTATTTTGGTGTTTCTATAATCTTCTATTTGATATTTAATTATTTGAGTCTTGAATAAATCTACTATTGAGTATAATCTCTTCATTTTATTCAAGACTCAAATAATTTTAAATATCAAATAGAAGATTCTAGAAGCACCCAAGTAACCCTCTGTAAAGGAAGGGAACAGGGCATAGTTAGGGAAAAGGAGGTTATTGGGCGGTATTATAACTGTGTAGGGAAGTGAATCAAACAGATGATAATATATTAATAGATTTTTAATAAGTTTTAAAAATTCCCCGATTGAACTTGAAAGTATAGTCTCTCCTTTTCATAGATCGTAGCATCTGAAGAAGATAACGTAGACCTGAAAAAGAAAAACAATTTATAAGTTTTTAGAAAGATCTAAATGGTAATAAAATTTGTATATTCAGCGATTTCGTGTAATTATTAGGTGAAGGGAAATGTAAAGAGTTTTCTATTCTTCCAACATATCATATCTATAGTTCCTATACATTTCCTACCTATATAACAAAATATTACAACTACCGCTATTAAGTGCGTTTACAGTAGTCCGTTACTTGAGTACAAAGGCATTATCAATTCACAGAGGCTTATGGATAATATAAGACGTGTTATCGCTAACAATACAACGTGCAATTAGATAAAAATACATATATGTATTGTGTTGTATCGAATCACGGATCTCGACAATGCTTTTGTAAGGGTGCTTGTAGACGTGCGACTAAAAAATTAGATATACAAGAAAGTTAGAATGGAATCGCATTACAAATTGTCTCTAAATTTTGTTTAATCCACTCGATAGTTAATTTTATTTTAATTTTAATATTCTTTTAATTTGATGATTCAGGTTTCTTATAATTTCTCTCAAACTCAAAATTAACGATTTTTACGTTTAATCTCATTTTAATAAAATTGTAAATTGTAATGTTAGTACTACAAGTTATTATTTTATTATAAAACATATTATAAACATTGGAAAACAGAACAATAAAATAACACCATTAAACCAGTGGTCAATGTATGCCGCTAATGTGTACCACTGTGTAATATTGCTTTGAAAAATGTGTTTCAAAAGTCGTCATCGTCCGTGCATCCACAGCCTAATAGAAAAAAAAGCAATAAAATCCGATGTAAGTAAAAAAGAGCCATTAAATATCGAAGTACGATTATAACGAACACATGTTAATTATGAGTAAACCTCTCGGTATAAAATTTTACAATCGCATAGACAAATTGTAAATTTTTACAATGGTTGTAATTACGCCAATAAAGTACGTTGTATTGAGGATATTTTTTACTCGATAATTGAGGTGTGGTTACATGAACTTTTAAGGTCGTAGTAAGACAAAAGAGGAGGCATTTAGTGATGCTAGTTCACACATTTAAAGTCCCGCGGTTTTATCAGCTTTATTCCGCTCCTATTGGTCGCGTGAGGATATTATATGGCCTTCTTTGATACCAGTGAAATAATTTTTAAAATCGGACCAGGGTCCGGGTCCTGAAATTAGTGCGTTCAAGCAAACAAACTCTTCAACTTTATGATATTAGTATATAGCCCGGGCAATTTAAACATTCGAAGTTACATAAAGTCCCAACAAGCTGAATTTCTGTGAAGTTGTTGAAAACATAATTATAAACAATATCTAGAAGTTCCCCATCATTCCCCTGTAAGGAAAAAATTTTTATTCAAGGTCAAAGGTCAAAAAAATGAGTTTTTCGCGATTTTCAGCAAAACGGTAAGTTTTATCATAAAAGTACCTCAGACAAAAATTGTAGATCATAAAATTATCTATAAAAAATGTATCAATACTTTTTTTCTTACGAGCCACCGTTTCTGAGATATAACGATTCAAAAAGTTATAAAAGCTGTTAGTTGTTGGGACTTTAAGTAACTTCACTCTCATTTTTTGGTTTAAATTGACCGGGCTATATAGAATATAGATCGTTGTGAGTTTGAATATGTGTCATGTTGGTTTTCATTTCATCCACTATTGTTTTTAATTTATACCTTCGTACTGAGTAGGTATATTACTCAAATGACAGTATACGTGTTTTTATCAATTCCGTGCCTTGGTCAATAAATTCTTTTTTAACTCACGCTATGTTAATTAATTAAACAAATATATGATGTACCAAAATTACAATTGCTAGTTATAAACATGACAGACCAATTAAAATTCTAATGTTATTTTTATTGTTGTTGTTTTTAGTTAGCTATTCATTATGAGGATAATTTTTTTATCTCTATGTAGAGATTATGTTCATAATTTTTTTATAATTATTTAATTATATGTATCAGATAGTTGATCTATGTTAAACCACAGATTAAATAATATATATTAGGTATAGGTTAAGCTCTTTGATAAATTATACTTTCAAGATATTTATTTTTTGATTAGTAAGTTATTTAGTATTAATATATAGAAAAGGTACACTGTGAAACTTTTCAAAAATGTCCTCTTGTTCGTTATGGTCGACTGCATTTCGCGTCTATAGGTAACACAAAAAGAGACTATAGTTTTTAAGGCATTTGTTTAGTTTTAACCAGTCATCTAATGCAGGACATTCAGTAATAAACGTATAATAATAATATAATAAACAAACACGTCACAGTTTTGCCAAAGACAGATCTGATCTCATGTCTATAATAATATGTAACATCACACTATTTTCAATCCTAATTCAAGGTATTAAGATACTAATTTGCATGATAAGTAATTACAGCATGTGTACTAACATAAGGTGCATCTAACGTTGGCGTACATTAATATTGCATAGTATAAAAAAGGATACTGTATAAGCGTGACATAAGAGTGTCAGACTGGGGTCATTTATCCGCTTGATTAACTTATTATACGATGCTATTTCATAATAACTCCTTGTTTTAAAAGGATTGTTGAGCTAGAGGTAAAGAAGGACAATTTATAGTATAAGTCATAAGAGAATAAATAAAATCAGGGGAAATAATTCGTGTAGTTTTGAAAATCGCTAGTTATTCCTTGATAATTATGTCCAGATGATCATATCGAAAGTCCTCCAGGTAAAAGACGTTAGTGAAAAATGAAATTATAAGCATTTTTAACGAATTCACGAATTTTTCATAGAATGTTTAACATTTAAACAGAGCTTCCAGATACCTAGAGCTGTTAAAAACTCCCTTAATAAACTAAACTCATTACTTTTCTCTTATATGAGTGATTTAAAGATAATATCATAAGTCCATAACTCAAACTCATATCTTCTACATTTAAAATTACCTTCCTATAAGAACTGCCACCTACACATTGATATATTTACTATCGTTTACAATAAAACTATTGGAGAACCTCACAAGCGCGAAAAAAGCGTAACGCAATACATTTATGTGCGTATAAAATGATTTTCAATACGCATGACCGTCTGTTTATACTTTATACTGAGTTCTCACGATCAAAAATGACATTATATTGTCGAAATTTATTATTACGAAGCACAATGTTTTTTAAAATCGCCACTTTGCCAAGTACCTGGCTTGAGGACTGATTTGAACCTCCATTAATCATATTTTTTGTAACTCAGGTAGTTAGGTACTAGCAATGTTTTTAACTCGGCCAAATAGCAAAGGATCGTGAAAAATATGGCGTCGGGATCATTGGGTATTAACGTTTTATCGTGTTTTGTATTGTTTATCGTATTTATTTATATGATGTAATGTTGATTCGAAGTATTTTTATGGTTTTTGTTTTTATAATATTGTTTACAATGATTTGATGATTACCTACTCATTCCGAGTACGTAAGAGACAATTTTTGATAAAGCTATACAAAAAAATTAAGTTTGAGTTTAGGTCATATTAAACGTACTCTTTTGTTTACTATCTATATTTACTATCTGTATTTACTATCACTTTAGCTTTTACCATACAAAAGTAAATAGGTTGCATAATTTTATTCATCATTTTCCACGAAATATTTTCAACATACGGTATCAACTTTTTATACAATTCAGTATAATACAATATCACAACAAACGCTTGAACACACAACGCAACAGTTTACGCAATCCTTAAATAAAAAAGGGCAGGTATTGTCTAACGGTTTTTATAATAAACTGGCTGACTATCGTATTACAAACAACCTGTCGTTTGTATTATAAAAGCTCTTAAATTGAATCCATTATAATATGGCTACAAAATATAATAAATCGTGTGCAAATTCCGTTAATATATTCTAAAAATAAATTTACAAAATCTCAAAATATCGATTCTAGCTCTACACATAAAAAAGATTAGACAAAAATTATTTTACATAATATAAGTAACATGATTCCGATTCGATCTGTATCGATTGTTGCGAATTAATTTAATTTGCTTCCTTGAATTTGGATTTGTAAGGCGTTGTTTACAATGTATGGCGAATAGAACGACTTAATAAAAATCGAATAAGATTTTAATTTGTTGTTTGATCGTAATTTTTTAATCATATTATTTGAAAGAGTAGGTAATGTTATTTTTTCATTGTGTAATGCGAACCAATGTCTTTAGTGATCAGTGATGAATAATGGTCATTTGGTGATAAATAATAGATTAAACTGTAATGCTTACTTGGAATACGTCTGCCTATAACAAACCTATTTACTGTAGAGATGAAGAGTCCTAATTTATATTAGTTCGAGATTTTTTCTTGGTAATTTTAGTTTACAAACTTATAAATTACGATTTCACGTATTTCTACATAACTGGAGTAATAATTTATCTATAAACCAATATTTATCACGACGAATAAAATTGCTTGTTTTATTCGATACCAAGCCTCAGTCGCAAAGCTCCGCGCTCCATGTGACCAAAGGTTTATCTAAATTGAATTAATATATCTGTCTGTACGACAGATTTATATTATTTCCAGTATGGGAGTATTTGCATAGCTTTCTATTTCTTATGCAACATACATACTCCGTTGTAGAATTTACTAGAGAATTACAGATTCATCTCCATTGTGAAATATTGTTTTGTTTTTATTGGGTTTTATAAACACCGTTTTGTGGGTTGATTTATAATAATGATTTTTTTTTCCAGTAATAAGGTCAATCGGTAATTGTAAGAATAAAAAAATAGTTGCGACGAATGAGGAAAATATACCAAAATGATCAAATTGTTGTGTTATCCTATAGTTTATAATAAAATATGTGTCCAAACATCTTAAGTTACTGAATCTCAGAAGCAACTTCTACATTATCATCTAAGTGACTTATAACTAATAAGCGATCGCTTCCAGAAAACAATGCCAATATTATCATTGAAAAAATGTTTAATTCGTTTTGGGTAGAGAAATTCGTCACACGCCCATAAAACACAGATTTTCATATTTATCTTTGTTTGATCGTATAAAGATGTTTAAACTAATGTTTTATTACAATCATTTTAGTTGTTTTTATCTATCTTATTAATTCAATAGTTCTAGTAGCCATTTATATTCAATATTGTCCATTCTAGCCATTTGTGATAGTTTTAAAATATCCCAAATTGTAAATCTCTGTAAATCTTGTTCCGACGCGACGGTCGATTATGTTTTAACTTTTAAAGTGACGGATGAAAAGCGAGGTCATGTTCATGATAAAAATTCAAAATTTGTAGTTCATTGCTCCGTTTGCTCAACGCGAATTGTCACTGAGTTCACAGGTTCAATAATCTATGTTGAATATTTTATTTAACTGCAATATACTTTCAAATATGTCGACGTATAGGGTGATGTTTACGAACATGATAAAGTAGATAATTTTTATTGAAAAAAATTGTATTTAAATTGAACTGTACTAAGTATACAGGGTGTCCCACTATTGGTATACTAAGCGCGAAGGGACTTGTAGTTTTGCATACACTGATCACGTTAAAAATACTTAAACAACAAAATTACTTCAAAAAAATTTTGCTAAATTTTTCCTGAAAATTCATGTTTTCTTCTCTAGCTTCGCGCAGGCGGCATATACCGCTTCTCTAATGTGAGCAATTTTGTCTATGAAAACATAATCTTAAACGATAGCTCACGTGCTGGTGGCATAGTTGGGCGGGTTGATTGCTATGGGTATACCTACACATAGAGTTTTAAGAATTCATCTATTTTAAAAAAAATGCGTCTGGAATTTCATAAGTATTTTTTACGTACTTAGCGTATGCAAAACTATAACCTCCTTTGAGCTTAGTATACCAACAGTGGGACACCCTGTATATATAGATTTGTTATATTCTATAGGCGCGTTGAGAGTAAAATTTCAAGGTCGCGTCATGGCAATACCGTCACGTCACGTAAGGCGACAATTTTGGTATAGGTGCCACAGAAGTTTCACTTCTGACACGTATGCTCGACACACATGCTCTTTTTTAAATATACAAAGTAAAAGTATATAAAATGATTGTACTAAGATTGATTATTAGGGAAGTTAAGCAAGTCAAAACTGTCTAGTGTCTGGAATTTTATAAAGCTTTCCTATACGACGTGACTAAGAAGAAAGTTTGTTCATAAGATCCTTGAGTGACGCCAGTAAAGCAAGTACACTTACATATAAATGTAATATATAATTTACTAGCTGTTTCGCGCGGTTTCACCCGCATTAAGTTAACTTTTAAAAACACGCTGTATCTAAGTAAAATTATCTTTTCCTCTTAGCATTCTCATCATCTGCATTTAAAAATATAAACTGCAATATGTTTTTAGTGAAATTTGCGGAATATTACGGAATTGGCTTTAATTGATATAATTTGCTCATCTGACATAGATTTGCTATTTGTATCATAAATGAAATTTTTAATCGTCGGTTTTTAGTGCAAATTTAGCATATATAACCTTCTCCTTTTTTTTAAGTCAGTTAATAAAACCTATTGTTTGATACCGTTATATCGGTAAATAACGGTAGATCTTACTCTGAATACTTATGTTAAATTTTCTTATTTATAACAAGTTTATATATGTATTTGTGAATGTATACAAATTTTATACCCGGTTTCTTTTAAGTATTCTTATATAATGTATTGAAGATATATTTTTAGCTTCTATTTTGAAACGGCTAGATTTGGATTAGGCAGTTTATAAACTGTAAGTAGTAGAGAGGAAATTTCTATTCCACCGTATAGACCAGGGTAGAAGCCTTTAAAAATAATAAAAAGTGAAAAAAATCGCAGTAGGATGAAACCAATTAGAAAAGGAGGAGAATATGATAAAAATGTAAGGAAAAATAAATTACGGTCAATCCGAGTTCGGGAAGTGGGAGGGGGGGAGCTTTTAAGAGAAAAAAATGGTCTCTCGATTTCCGACAAAACTACAAGTCCTACGGAAAAAAGTTCAGTTAACGCAAAGTTGTAGGTAATAAAAAGATCTACAACTTTTTTATCAACAATTTTTTCACATAACCTCAAAATATAGGTGAAAATTTCTAAAAACTAAGTTTTTGGTTTTTTATTTTTATCTACTTCAAAATTTATTTTTTTTCTACGAAATTTGGTGGAAACTTACTTTATTATGTCCCAAATACACTGTTATTTATTTGATTGAAAATATTTATTCTTTCGCCTTATTTTGAATTAATACCAAAAAAACAACCTAATTTTCAATCGAAAACTCACCCGTCAAAATATCAGCTTTTTTTGAAAAACTTGGAGAGCCTTTTGTTCATTGAAATCTCTACTTTCATATGGTGTAAAAAAAATAAACATTACCATAGTAAATGTTCTCAGGAAATGCATACAAACAGTGTGATAATGAGCTTTTACTAAATTACAGATAACACAAAGCTGTGGCTAAACTTATTTTCCTATTTTATTTTTGTATTCAAAATATTAACTATTGATCAACTTTTTTTTTAATTTTTTTTTTCTTCGTAATCATACAGCATTACAGTAAATAACATTTCTTAATATATTGATACAGAACTATGAGCCAAAAACAAGGTACTTACAGCTAGATACTTTGAGACTTAGAGTATAAAACTATATAAATGAGTTATTTTTTTAAATGACATACCTATCAGGAAGTAGTGTATTCCATGTTTTGGTGAATTATACAGGGTGTAATCGTTAAGTGTGCACAGGCGATTTTTCCGTAACTATTACAGATAACAAAAAACTTTAAACTGATATCGAAAGTACTTAACCTAATGCGTAAAATGGCCATAATAAATTTTTAAAAATAAAACGAGAAATATCAAAAAAATTATATTTAAACCCTCCCATACATTTAGTATGAGATATGAATATCCCATGTACATTTAATATGAAAGATTTTAGCTTTCTCTTTCTTTTTTTGGTTTTCTGCTTTAATTACTTCGCAAATTTGAAGGGAAGTTCATTTAGAAACTTTAAATAGAGCTCCTGATTGTATTGCACAATGACGACGTCACTTCGAAAATCTGCTATGAACACAGAACTATATATCGAGATAGAAGGAAAGAGTGTATGTACCTCGCGTGGCGAAAAGACGATTAATCATCGTCTTTGCTCGCCACGATGCTCAGTCCGCTCTCGACCGCTCTCCGTGTGTGACGTACTAATGCAAACAGAAAATGGCCCCGTGCTCGATAATTATCTGTGCAAACACCACCAAAAAAGTTGAAGGTGTCAATGAAAATATTTCCTTTCACCGGTAAGTAACTACTTTTTGCCCTAAAATATCTGTTATTACTTATAAAACAATTTATTTTTGTGCTCCGTATTAATTTAATGTAAACGGTAACGGAATGATGCTACTTTTACATTACGGCTTTAATTTTACACGCCAGACTGGACATGCATTGAAAACCAGCAATGAAAATAAAACATTCCAAACTGTCGAAACGCGGTAAAGGTTGATTTCTCATTTTTCTGTCAAAAGTAAGGATATAGAGTTGTACGCCACGATTTTCAATGCCGATTTCTTAGTCAATTCAAATCGATACCTATTGAAAACAGAAAAATGATAATTATTTTTTAATCCTATAATATTATTGTTATTAGGTATATCGATGGTTTAAAATATATTTACTATATACTTATTGCAAATTTGTTTCAGTTTTCCGAAAGATTCTCTTGTGAAAAATAAATGTATTGAAGCAACGGGTCGTAAAAACTGGTTTCCTACGAAACACAGTCTGATTTGTTCCATACATTTTCACGAAGATTCGTTTACTGGCCCATCAAAGTTTCGGCGAATAATGTTAAGTGGTTGAGGAGTTCCTTCCGTCTCCATCATTAGCTCAGCACCATGATACTAGAATTTTATATTGTCACCTGACTTGCACATGTATGCAAAATTTCAGCTCAATAAGTTGAGTAAAACTACTTTAATATTCAATTGCAAGATTTGATCCGAACATACATACATACATTCATATACATACAGTTTAAGTTAATAAAAAGCTTGTAAAAATTAACATACATTTTTATTCTCATTCTTCTGTCAAGGTCAAAATCGATTCCCAATTCGATTCCATAAAATGTTTTAACTAACTACTTAGTTTCTATTTATTAGGAGACAATTATTTTGACGTTGTGAACATCACTAAAAGACTCGCGTGACGTCAAAGTACCTACGCAAAATGTTACACGCTCGGTTCTCATATAAATCGACGAACTATTTCCTTCTATCTCCTTCTATCTCGATATAGTTCTGTGGCTATGAATACAAAATGTATGGGAAATCAAATGTATGGGAGCGTTTAATGTAACATTTTTGGATATTTCTCGTTTTATTTTTAAAAAATTATTATGGCCATTTTACTCATTAGGTTAAGTACTTTCGATATCAGTTTAAAGTTTTTTGATATCTGCAATAGTTACGGAATAATCGCCTGTGCACACTTAACGATTACACCCTGTACATATAATATCGTAAGAAAGGTTATTAAATAATTAAACAGTTAAATCTGAAATCTCCCTTTGTGTGAGTGTGTGTATGTGTGTGTGAGTGTTAGTGTGATGTGAATGTGTGGTTGTCTGGACTTGCGTGTTAGTACTAAATGAATGCAATATTTACGATAAAAACTCCGTCTCTAAACCTCATCACAACATTACAAAACGTTCATTGATAGCGCCATTAGTAATGTATAAAGAAACTAATCTCAAGTTTATCGCTTATAATGCAATTGAATCTCATCAATTTCGTAACATTCGTTCGCGTGAGTTCGTGTTTTATTGCCTTGTATAAATTATAATCTACATATTAGTGGTATTGCCGGTAATTTACAATTTTAATAGGTATTAGTGTATATTTAGAGAACGGGTTAGATTTTGGATACTTACTCGTCTTTATAAATTATACCTACTTTCATTTCGTTCATAGGTATAATGTAACGGTTTTTTGTGGTATGTGATGTGGGACAAGATGCTTATTAATAAATATTTAATCGAACTATATCTGCTCGTGATTTGAAAATTTTCCTCGACGTTAGGCGATTGTACAAATATCATTCCATCTAATTAGATTGATCAAACATACTTCAATTTCTACTTTATTAAAATACTAGCTTTCCGCCCGCGGCTTCGCCCGCGTTTTCAAAGAAAACCCCGCGTAGTTCCCGTTTCCGTGGGATAAAACCTATCCTATGTGTTAATCCAAGTTACCCTCTATATGTGTGCTAAATTTCATTGTAATCGGTTCAGTAGTATTTGCGTGAAAGAGTAACAAACACACACACACAAACTTTCGCATTTATAATATTATAAGTAGGTAGGATACGTATACCTACTTCTTGAATACAGGCGGGTCCAGTCTCTTATAAATAAATAAACAATACCAATAAATAAAGCAACGAGCATAAAGGTCAAAACTATTAAAAAAAGCTTTATTACAGCCAGTGTTATTTCAGTCTAAAGTTGCAATTACACATGCGACAAAAAAATCGCAGCGCTCACACGTGCACCACGACACACGCATTCACGTAACGACTGTGAACGTGATTTATCACTGCGACCCGTTGTGAATCTGTGGACTAGAGCTGGAGCACCATCGTTATGGATTGCGCATTCAATGCTGAGAGTGTGCTAGCGAAATAGTTCAAGGAAACACGATATGGATGTGTTTGCGTTTTTTGATTGGTGCATGGACTGGCTTGTTTACTAGGCAGTGTTTTAGATCAATGGGTGTAGGCTTAGAATAATTACACATATTCTAAGGGTGTAGGTTAATAACAATTAATAATTTTATAAATATGTACATATTTCTTATCAGAAATATATTAGGTGCCTAGGTATATATTTCTATTAACTGCCTACCCAACATGTTTGATTTAATATTCCACCCTTTCTATAATTTGGCATATAAGTAGCATTTTATTTTACTTGTAGCTAAGTAATACCAAATAACTAACGTTTAAAGTATACGCACGGTATCAAATACATTGTCCTTACAAAGAATAGCCCGATTCCACCCTCACGTTTGCTATTTTTCTTGCAAAAAAAACGTAATACAAAAGTAATCCATTTTACACGATTCACTACACAGTGATAGTTTCATGGCATTTGGGTCTTTACCTGTAGGAAAATAATGGTTAAACTCGCGTACACTTTTGCTCAAAAGATTAACGTAGTTTAAGAAATTGTAGTTACAGAAAAAAGAAAAAATTCTCACTTTTTTATACAATACCTAGCATGGTCAATAAAGTTAATGCGTTAAGTTATTTTTACGGTAGAATAAAACCTGCACTTATTCATAAATAGTTTTGTAATAAATATTTACAATGTTAAAGATATTTAACATAGCGTCGTTTTGTCTAGGTTAGGTTTTAACAATAAGAGCAAGATTTAAATGAACCGCAATGAAATTAGATGACAACTACAGACAAACGATTTTTTTTTTAATTTCCAAATCTTTACTTTTAAGTTAATGTTTTTGTATTTACTTTTCGTTATTTAGTTTTCAGCATCTCCTATAAGTAGCTGTCGGTATTTTATTTATTTTTTGTGAGGTCAATCAGCACCCATTCTTACAATCAAATATAGAAGCTTTAATAATAAATATTTACCTAGTAATAAATTATTTAATACATTAAGACGCAGTTAAAACCATAATGTCATTCCTGTACAAAAAATAAACGCATACTAAGCTATAGATTGCGTTAAACCATGTTAAACGTTCGTATTTATTCGGGCTTAATAAAAACAAGTGCAAGATTTACCTGCATATAATAAATGTAACATCTACCCGCGAGTGGGAACGCTTAATGGCTTTTGTGGTTCCGTAGAAATGAATAGAGATTATTTTAATGATTGTAGATTATGATTTTGTACTTGATATGCAAGAAGTCGAATTTTAAAATTTACAAGCAATATTAGATATATAAGAAGAATGAAAATGATTATATTAGATATATAAGCAATATTAGACTTCTTAGTACTATAGATAAAACTATTATATATATAACATCACCTGGGTCAATCCGGCGAGCAGCTTTTGAGCCAACACCAAATTATTCCATACTTAATGATATAATTCCTTCTGGATTTCCAGTTGTTTCCAAAATATATCTAATCTTGGATAGTCTGGAGAGTGTACAATATTTCATAAGTCTAGAGATTCAGATGCAGAGTCAGACAGACTGAAAAATTATTATATAAGGAACCCTAAAAGTACCCCAATACATTGCAATACAGATATAATTGGGGTAAATATAAGATTGGCAGCGACGTCCTAAACAAACAGACACGACGCACACTTGTGTGCATATTGTTACTATTTTTTGTCGCGTCTCATTGTTAATTCCATCGGATATTATAAAAACTAGTGTTAAATGATAAAATTGTACCCGAGTAAATAATGAAAGGTACCCGCCAATTTTAATTTGTTAGGGACAAAAATATGCGTGATTTGGGCATAGTATAGTGAATTTAGATGAAAAACATTTAGGATATATTGTGTAGATTTTGTCCAATAATCCTTATTTTAATTTAGTTCATTTTCTTTCCTACCACTTTTCCCCAATGTTTCGCGACCTGGGTAATATTTCATGCACGTCTTATCATATTTGCAAATGCACCTCACATTACCATTTGATGATATGCCATGTTCAACTACGGCATATCTTAAAATTTTCCGCACTACACCATACAAACCAACTCAACCCAGTATATAAGACAATTCCGCATTCCCAAGTGCAAATAAGAGTCGCATATCTCAATCAGCAGTGCACAGCTCGAGTTGAGAGCGACCCAGTTCCAGAGAACTTACCACTGTACAATAGAAATAGAAATGAACATGTCTTTGTGCTTGCACTCGACACGACTCGAGATTTCGTATTTCTTCACGTGGCCGTGAGATTTGATCGTTGACTTGTGCCTATGTAAGCTATGTTTTAGGATGCAGTTTATGTTGCAAGATGCAGGTACTTGGAGAAAATTAAGGAGTTTTCCCTGTCAGTCACGTGGTCAGTCTCTAAATAGTCAAGCATTTGTAAAAGTTACGTTAAACATTGTATGCTATTATTTATGCTTTTGAAAAGATTATCATCCTATACGATGATGATGAAGATGCAGGGGTTCATTTATTTGTGTGAGGTGAAAAATTTGCTCATCTGGGTAAATATTGACTAAGAACAATTACTAATCAGTTGTTTCTGGGTACCTTATAGCGAGAGGTGATAGATAAACTTAAGATAATGATATTGAAAGATTGTAGGGCTCACGAGATAAGATATACAGTAATATATAAATTGATGTGGAAGATCAATTCTCTCTTGGTGTTCCTGCAAAAAATTATAATGTCGGTCTTAAACACATTTGTATATCATAAGACGGTTTAAAATGTATAGAAACGTTTCTCAACTGATGAACTGATGAACTTTCAATGATTTAGTCTCGCAAAAATTGTCAGCCAAAAGTAACGTATTTTCCCTAGCAACCAATCCTGGAAGTGATTCCTTCACATATATTATACAATGACCTGCGTTTGAATCGCAAATACAGTTGGCCGAAGCTTGAGGTAAACGTACGGGAAGTTACAATGGATATACAGTTTAAATTTACACAGATAAATAATAAGTACTTGATTTAATAATAAGTATTACAAATAATACCCGTATGTCGTATCTGTAACGATGTTTGTCGTTTGAAATTTTAAATTTTGTTTGTAAATCAACATAATGATATACTTTTTGGAAAAGGTCACTGACTTCTATAAAATTGTTGCAAACTTGAAGTTTTCTGATGGTCTAAGAGCCGGTAGGGGGATTTACCTTTATCCATTTGATAACCAGATGAGATGTATTTGATTTATGAATAAATATGCCTATGATCGCTTGCCTATCAAAAAGTGCTCATGGCTATTTTGGTATTTTTGGCGTGGCTGCGTGGCTAATTGATTTAATTCAATTTAGTTGGTCAAATGTAAATAATAAGCTACACGGAATTAACATAAACATATGGATATTAATTAAAATATTACAATACGTAGATCAAAGCGGTGCAATCCTTTAATGTGCAGTCTCAATGCATTCCCTCAGAACCAAGGCAGGCTTCAATCGAGCGAAATCGCTCAGAAAATCCCGCCTTAGACCTTAGCAACGCGTTAGACACTGTTCACTGGTTCTAGACCAGTGTTCGGTTTCATTAGGGTTTGTTTTTATGCACAGGCACTGTCTAGATGGCTACACGAATATATTATACATTGTATTAGCTACTAGATGTGCTCTGGTTTCACCTGTGAATAGAATCACTTGGAGAGTTTGATAGACTGATCCTATTTGCTTTTGAGACAAAATATTATTTGTACATTGCTGTGTATGCAACGTATGTTAGGGAAGCTCTAAAAAAGGTTTGTTTTTCCCGCTTCTGCAATATTTTTCATTGCTGCTCGCTCCTACTGGTGGTAGAGTGATCTTGTGTCATGGAAAATAAATCATTTTAATTGTGGACGAAGTTGCGTGTATCAGCTACTTCCATGTTTATAGCTAAAGTGAAATGTTTCCCTTATTGCTATTTAAACAAAACGATTTTAAGATAAAATGCAAGTCATATTCTATTTGCATGACTTGCATTCATAGAAAAATATCATAATTCTAAAAATTCTCCTTGAATTTATTTAGTCCATTTTTAAGTCTCCAAAAAAAGTTATGAACATTTAAGTGTACATGATAGCTTTGTGCTTAGTGCATTACCTGTATTTTTTCTGATTAGAACCATCTAGATTCTAGACCATTCCGTCTTATTCCTCGTCTAGTAAAAGGATAAAATATCGTCTACAGAGGTAAAAAGCATCATAATTTCACGTGACGTCATCTTTCATTCACATAAAATTATTTTGTGCGAGAATTTTCCTCCTACGAAGAAAGCTTATTATCATCAATAGAATCTTGCTCACGGAAAATCGTATTTATTCCAACATAAAACGGCATATAATTGTGTAATACTATAAGCTACTTACGACGCGACGATATTTTATAAAGAAACAGTTGTGAGGATTCTCAGTAGTCGATGATTTTGATCCAGTAAAGTATGAGTAAGTGAAAGTTTGGACTTTGGTAAGGTTTATGTGAATCATGTGAACTTGATGATTTCAGAGATCTAATGAGGTTTTTAATGTAATATAATATCATTTTTACATTTTTTGGCGTGACGCATTGAAGTTGCGTAAATCATCTAGTACTATTGAAGAAGTATAAGGAATAGATTCAGTTACAACTTACAACTAACAACGTTAATGAAAAAAAATCCAAAAAATATTAATTTAACGTAGGTAATCTTTATATTGTACCTAGTTATGTTATTATCAGTAAAAACGTAAAAAAATCTAAATAATGTGCTTACCTCAAAAGTGGTTTATAAATCGATTTCGTTTCATAAACGATCTCCCAAAAACAACTCAAACATTTACAAGCGTGTTATAACCCAGTTTATTTAGCTTTAAAACAAAATGACCCGTCGGTACCCTCTTCAAACACTATTGCTCTTAATCGCTCGATTTAGTTTATACTTAGACAAGGAACGCCATATGTAAATGCATCGGGTCCTTCCGAGAACGCGCCATCTTGCTGCCTAATTATTTTTAATTGCCGCGCACAGACTCGTACGGCCTTCGAAATTTAAACATTTAATTTTTTTGCGTCTAGTCGTGTTGCCAGTATGAAAGTATGTATTCACACTTGGACTTTTTGTTTTTTTTTTTTTAACATGTGGGCTAAGGAGTAAGACAAAGAGTAGTGTGTAACATGTTAGGTACATTAGATTTCAAAGAGAATACAAATACTACTGTTAGATTTAATGAATATTAGTTTTCAGATTATAATGAAAATGTTGCCGTATGCTCATCGCACATTGCACACACCTAATGAAACAACAAATTACATAAGAAAAAAAATTGTAAAGGTAAATTGTCACCATAAAAAAACCAGTGCTCTTCTTCACTTTATTAATGACTCCACAAAGAAGTATTTTTTTTATTAAATTAAAAGATTATTACAGATAATAAATCTGGCATCACACACACTAATATCAATTACTCTATGAGTCAGGCGGCGCGCAACAAAGCAGTCTTAAAACAAGTAAAGTTTCCTTCGTAGAAATAACAGGGCGCTCGTAAATCAGTAATGGCGCCTATTATTGTGGGTTTCGCATAAATTTTGGGATGGTAATTGCGATTCCGGAGCACCGCCGCGGGTGGTAACATTACTATTTTAAAATTACTGTAATGTGTACGATAGCTTCTTTCTTTCTTTGTTACTTTTTTAAACGTGCAAAAAAGAGGTCAACTTGAGGAGTATTTATTTGATTTTCAATCGTTATAAATTAGTTGAAGAATATGCGAAAATTTGGCTTTAGGCACGACACTGTTCGTATGTTCCTACATCAATGTTGTTGGACTATGTATTACTCCGAAACTAATATTTTTTTGAACTAACGCTAGGGGATCAGCTTTAGGCGCTTATTTATCAATGGGAACCAAGAAGCTTCAGAGTAGCTAAAATGTGAGATAAGTTGACCAGAGCAATCATTCATGGCTA
This sequence comes from Colias nastes, assembly GCA_907164665.1. Classification (NCBI taxonomy): domain Eukaryota; kingdom Metazoa; phylum Arthropoda; class Insecta; order Lepidoptera; family Pieridae; genus Colias; species Colias nastes. The sequence continues at coordinate 15,468 of CAJQZM010041505.1, read as the reverse complement.
CTCTCTTTATACTATGTTAGCTACGTCCAATAGCTTGATTGGACTAAATCTTCTATAGATTGGCTAACATAGTATAGACGTAGATAAGAAATAATTATAATATTTATATTGTAACGTTGTTTATATTTATTAACGTGTATTAACACGAAAAAATGTACCCCACTTTATTATCTATGTCAAGGTCATGAAACAAGATGTTAATACATTTTTTATCTGTACTTATATGATATATCCTTACGTGGGTTGCTCTATATAAAAATTATTAATCTTGACTGACACTTTATAATGGCTTTTAAATCACTTAATTCAATTTTCATAGTTGCTTTCAGCTTGCAAATTGCAGATTTAATTGCATTGCATTGACTCTCCATCAATCCTTCGTTTTGTAGAAATAAATTATTTTTCATTGTTATAATGACCTTTCAATTTGCAAGTATTTTAATGGAATATCTGTCTTCTTTTTAATGGTTTCTTCTTTCTAGAATATGTTCTTCTTTAAGAATTCCACTGAAATTAATAGAGTTAGTGTCTTAGAAGATTAAGGTAAAGATTCTTCTTTAAAGACTTCTGGAAATGAATTTTATCCTGATTTTAAATATTCTTATACATACATGAATGCATCATGAATATAATTTATTTGCCTAAGTTTATAAGCTGTCTTCAAGAGTAGAAGATTTATACAATCTTCTTTATAATATTTAATCCGAATAATGAACATTTTTCAAAACATGCATTCTTCACTACAAAAAATCAAAGAAATGGCACTATGGTATTAACGTGTAAAAAATGTATTAGATCGAACTGAGAATAAATTCTAAAAGTCCATTAAAAGAAAACGATTTATCACCGAAACCTTCCGCTCGCCCTTGCGTTTGCGCAAATCACACTAGCACAACCTCAATTTGCAATCCATTGCTGGCTCAACAAACGTTCCTACTCCAACTAGTCTTGTTAAAGGAGCAATGCATGTGTAGAATCTATCATATACATACACGGTGTCGATGTGTGCGTGTCTCAGGTACTAAATTTAATTGGTATCGTATGTTCAATACTCATACAGTTTCTACCTGTGTAAGTGTGGACAGGTTACTTTAAAGTTTTGGAATAATAAAATGGCTCTGGCACGATGGTTGCACGTGTCTCGGTATGGGAGGTCATGGGTTCAATATTTAGTAATAGTTGTTAGTGTTTATCGTATTTTATAGGATTTTTATTTGGACCAATACTCTGAAAGATCACTTATAATGGTCATTGAAGGAGTGGAGATATGTCTCTTTTTAGATTTCAGCATAAGAAAGGAATGATTAAAATTTATGCAATGAATTAATATTTTTTACTCTATTTCTCCCTATGGGGTTGAAATGCAAAGTATATTAAGATGAGCCATCATTTTGACGGGCTTATAAACCAGTATTAAGCTTTTAGTACATAATAGATATTAACAGACAAGATACATAGCATGGTCACAGATATAAATAAAAACTCCAAAATTAGTAAAAAATCAAAGTCCAATCACAAAATCGATAATAAATAATAATACTCATTATAACTGCATATTTTACATTTAACCTATAACCTTTATTCGTTTGTAATAATTGTATTAAAAATGTTAAAAAAATATCCGAGAATCTTATTACAAAAACAAGATATACGCTTTACATTTAAATACCAAATGTATTTGTGACAAAATTTATTGTTTATATCCAGTCTTATATTATGTATGTTTCAATTACTAATTAACATATATTTAATGTAGACAAAATACCGGTTGCGTTAAACAATTATTATTAATGGAAATCTTTAATTTACCTCTTGGGAAATAGTATAGCTAGCTTTCCGCCCGCGGCTTCGCCCGCGTTTTCAGAGAAAAACCCGCATACGTATAGTTCCCGTTCCGGTGGAATTTCCGGGATAAACCTATCCTATGTGTTAATCCCTACCCTCTATATGTGTGCTAAATTTCATTGTAATAGGTTAAGTAGGTAGTATTTGCGTGAGAGAGGATTCTGATTGAAAAGAAATAATGAATCTTAACGGCTAGCAAATTAGATTAACTTTGAATTTATTGTTTAATTCCCGATTCTATAGGGTTTATAAGCTTCGTAAACAGTCTGACTGTCTGTCGAAGCTTCAAAACGAAAATACCTTTTTCAGTAGCTTTTTTGTATAATCTGTTTACGCTTGTGTACCTATAAGTTAATTATTAGAATTTAATGTATTACTTATTAGGATATTAGACTGATGTATTTCACGTCTAATTCAACGATCAAAGTTACTTTCTACGTAGTTATTATCTTCTAATATCACAACACTTGTTTTTCCATTTTCACTAAGGATACAATCGAGAACCATTCTACTAACCTTGAATTCTGATCACATTCTGATAAAGGAGTACCTAGGTAATCCACCTCTTTACCAATTCCTCCTAAAATAATTTGGATATTACATATTATACAATTAGCATACTAAATATATTAGTCCTATATACGTACCCACTCCTACAAGCCTCTACATAAAGATGCAGAACAAATAAAATCTCAATTATTTTTATCAAATATCCTTGAATACGTAAGATGCTTGGTGGAACAATTTAAATGCCAATGTTATCTTCAAATAAGGTAAGACAAAAAAAGAGTTACTCTAATCTCATTTGACTTACGAGTACGGGTACCTGGGACCCTCGGTAAATTTAATTGACAAAAAAACAGCCCCGACCCGACTTTATACAAAGAATTTATTTTATTACACATATTAGTTACCTACTTGGTATGTGTTAGGAAGTTTACAATGTTGGAGTCGTTTATGTGTTTTTGGATGTTGAGTGATTTTTAGGTTATATGTTCATAGAATAGAAAGGGGATAATGTAGATCTGACGATTATATTAGTAGTAGGTAGTAGACTTTTCGAATGAAAACAAATTGCAAAATTTAGCATTTTTATTCTTTTAAAATTTCAAAGCAGCTAATCTTATGCAAAAGATTTAATTTATAAACCCCGTTGTTTATTTTCAAATCAAATAAACATAAATTCTTCTAATTAAATCAATAACAATAAAACAAAACAAAACCTGTTTATCTCGTCCATAAACAAAATAATAGATTCAATGACACGAAACTTTTACTGTAAATAACAAAAATTGGCGGCAAGCAATTGTAAAAATAAGGGATGAACAATAAGTGTGAGATTTCCATCATGGCGGGTGACGTTCATCCGATAGCACAGGTAGACGCGCCCGAACAATACCCGCCCGAGATCTGACGCAAAAACACAAAAAACGCGGTAATGAGCGCACTGTCCGGGATAATAGTGCCCATTGTCTATGCGGCCAGCGCTTGCTTCTGAAAAAAAAAAACTTTCGAATTACATTTTTAAATATTGCAACGTAATGGACATGAACTTAAAAAAAAAACAAATGGGCGCCAATTGTGTTTCGTTTATAATAATTTATTAGTACATCTTGACATGTTGTTGATGGTGATTTGAGAACTGACAGTGAAATAGATTAAGCTATTTTAGATTTGGGAATTTTAATCTCGTTATATTTTTGTTAGTACATAGTACCTATTCATGGCCTTCCATTTTTACGATTAAAAAAAATCTAGAATTTTGCCGCCAATAGCATTCGAACTACTTTCAATACAGATGCAATATGGAGGTTGATGATGATTTAAAAGTTGACATTTACGTTTCTCATCATAATAAATATGATTCTTTTACAAACGATTGACCAATCCGATTATTATTTATATTGTTGCAAAAGCAATCAGCATCGTGGACACACCTGGTTTATGAAAAATTGAATCTATCTGTGAATGAAGCGAATTACAATATTAAATGAATAATATTTATCTTGTAAATTGTGCAATAATGTCACGAACGATCTAGATTTGTAATTAATCTGTTTTTAACATTGAGTTACTATGTACTACGTACTAGAGAGGGCATCGCTACTACACTATTTAACAAGAGATAGAGCCAAGCGTCTCAAACATCGCTTATATCTATGACTAAAACTAGCCGCCCCGCACCGCCGCGCCGCGATTGTCGCACAGATTTTGTTCGTGGTATCCTCTCTATACGTAGTAATTATACTCAATGGTTTTTAAATGTTTGATAGTATAATACGACCTTTAACTTGCGAATTAAACGCAGATGATATATTTAATGGATACGTATTGCCAAGGGCAAGACTAGTACCTCTTTCAATTTATCAAAAATAATTATATGTAGTAGATTACCTATTAATGTATTTATATTGATGCACGAATTCAATATTAAATACATTAAAAGGTAGGTCGGCTCTTCTATCATACAAATTATTGAAACTTGACTAGAATAAGGGTTGACGTAATAAATACGTCACTAGGTACATATTATTATGAAAATATGTATAATATTTAACGTAATCACAGAACATAGCGTGATTTAAGCAAAATAAAAAGCTTCACATTAGAGCTTAAAGCTTAACCTTAAAAATTCATCCTTAAACGTAATAGAGGTTTTGTAGGAAATTGCAATTTTCTAAGGTAAATGCTGAAATTAAAATTAAAAAAGCCATATATTGCCATATACAAAATAACAATTATGTATTATAAAAGTCTATTAGAGTACCTATGTATAAATATGTACCTATCACTACATAGTATAAAACAAAGTCGCTTTCTCTGTCCCTATGTCCGTCCCTATGTATGCTTAAATCTTTAAAACTATTCAACGGATTTTGATGCGTTTTTTTAAATAGATAGAGTGATTCAAGAGGAAGGTTTTAGTATATAATTTATTAGGTTTTAGATAAAGCGGGCGAAGCCGCGGGCGGAAAGCTAGTACGTATACATAGTATAAATACGTTTTCGAATAGAGCGTGCCAAAATATCTAATGATACTTGAATGGAGCCTAGGGCTGAATATCAAACGTCCGGATATCTTAATTTATTATATATCTAAACCAGTATCGTATTGTACATCGAATATGCAAATATAATGTAATATACTTAATAATATCTCACCGGAAATGAAGATGAACGAATCCACAGATTTATTACAGAATATTTTATAGACATCTAATTATAATTTATGTTTATTATCACTCTAATTGCAAGCGTTTTTAAACGATCTCAAAAGGAGGTTATCTTTTCGTATGTAATATGGGAGTTTATTTACGTAATTACTCATTAAGTGTGTTATAGGGTTTATAATTAATAATTATATATGGTAATGTAAAAAAATAGTTTTTGTGATTTCCAATTCAAGTCTCTACATAATCTGATCATTGTTTATGTTATTATTATTGCTGTAACGGGTCGTTTGATTTTTGGTATTATAATACAAGTAAGACAGTTTTACATCAATTTAAAAATATTAGTAATGTACAATGTACATATACCAACCAAATTTTTAAAGTCATCTGCAATTACTTCAAACCATCTCCTATTATCCTATATTTATCCTTACTTACGACGCGAACTGGTGTAAGCATTTTAATTATTATTGTTATAACAATAAAGGGATCTCCAAAAGTTAAAAAGTGAAGTCCCGTGTCCCATGTGGGGTAAGGGGCAGATGCATTATGCATTCATCTGTTTCACTGATTGATTTTATTGACAAGTAGGTGATCAGCCTTCTGTGTCCTGCCAAACCGAGACATTTTTTCTCTTCATCTCCACCAGGAATCGAACTCAACTCGAATCTACGTTCACGTGTTAACCACTGTACCAAGGAGGAATCCAAAAGTTAATTGAACAATTTCATCATCTTACTAATAACATATGTACTTATTTGTCACTCGGAACGATATTTATATACTTGAAATGATTTCGAAGTATTCCTAAACATGATTTATATAATTTCTTCTTGCTTTCACCTAATTTATTTAGAATGAGGTGATAATAAATATGTTATATTCAAATTAATTTTAAATTTTAATATTTACATTGTGACTTACATCTATAATGTATTAACTATAAATGTATTAATCATTAACACAGTGTGTCTTCTCACATAAATAATATTTTAATTTCACTTAATAAATTTTGAGGAAATATTGGTATTTCCTCCATACAAATGCTACCATCTGTTTTCTGCATGGATATGGTCAAAGAGCATTGATTATTTAAAGAATATTTAATATCTACTTCATCTATGTTCCTATGTTTTCCTTTTTTAATGATACTTTATTTCTATCTGCTATTAAAAAATATCACCCTCAAAAAATTACCTGGAAATACTGCTGTATACAGAGGCTCTGTGTCAAGAGAGTATATGTACTTATAATGACAGCTATTAATGAAAAAAACAATAACGAGGAAGGCTATATAATATAATCACGCTAAAGAGTGGAGCAATGCGGGTAAAACCGCGAGGCAAAGCTAGTATAAAATAAAAGGAATATGATACATAATTACATAATTCGATGACACAAAAGTGCTCGTTTACATTTACCAAAACAAGTTCTAAACAATTACCTACAGTTTTTTTAGAATCGATGCAAATAAAAATCGTATATTAATTATTCGTAAATATTATTCGTAATTCTAAAAAAAATATAAATTATTCATCAAAGTATTAATGAATAACAAGTAGTACACATGCAAACTTGATTAGAAGTGCAGAAATATCACTTATATGATTTTTTTTTTAATTTCAATCAATGATCAATAAGATTGCATCCGTAAGCGTGGGAATTATAATAATCGAGTTATACCTACATTTATTTTTATAGTTTGTAAAAGTTGTAACGTTATTAGAGTAAAAGTTCATTAGCGCTCTTGATAGACTAATATACTTACACAATAGAGTAGTCAGTAGTGTTACAATAATAAATCTATACTAATATTATAAAGCTGAAGAGTTAGTTTGTTTGTTTGATTGTTTGTTTGTTTGAACGCGCTAATCTCGGGAACTACTGGTCCGATTTGAAAAATTCTTTCGGTGTTAGGTAGCCCATTTATCGAGGAAGGCTATAGGCTATATATTATCACGCTAAGACGAACAGGAGCGGAGCAATGCGGGTGAAACCGCGGGGAACAGCTAGTCATAAATAATAATTTAATTTAAACTAAATGAGCCTTGCAACTTCGTCCGCTCTAAAAAGCAATATACGAATAAATATTGCAAATTGCAAATCGCTCCTTATGGTTGTAGTATGTTTAGCTACTACTTAATAAGTTTTCTGTGGTGGTAGCTTGAATATTACATGATAATATTATATAGCCTGTAATATAAATTGACTATCCAACAGAAGTAACTTTTCAATTCGAACCAGTAGTTCCTGAGATTAGCGCGTCCAACCAAAAAAACAAGCAAACACACTCTTCAGCTATAATATTAGTATACACTCTTATATACACTCTTCAGCTATTATATTGATAATTTATGGAAAATTCTATTATGAGAAAGATCTTTATTGATCTCGATTGATAAAAAAACTCAGTTCAGATATTCCCACGTGATGCATATTCTAATTTCATTTATTATCAAATTTTCCTTATCAATATCTATGTTTAAAAACCGTCTTATCGTTCAATTATTACACATAGCGACGAATAATTTAATGTGTCTGCGCTTAATGTGTTTACGGCGACGCAGCTAATTATAGTTTGAATATAAACAAGCATTTAGCGGGATAACATCTTATTAAAAATTCAGCTTTACTCGCTGGTTGACCTGGGTCGTCACACGGATTATGAGCACGCACGTGTTCTATGGTCATGTTCGTCTTTTACCCGCTTTAAAAGTAGGTTATTTATTATATTTAATATTGGTAAAAGTACGGTAAGAGAAAAAAGATATTGCAATTGAATGTGTAGGTATTAGAATAAATAAGGATTACCTAGAGCTTTTTATCGTGATAGATATGACGAGGTCCGCAAATATTTTGAAATATTATAGTCAGTATTTAGTAAATGTTACTTTACTCATTAATTACGAAAATCCCTATTTTTTTTTAGTTTTTATTTTCTTAATGCAGCAAAATTCAAGCCGCAAGCATTTCCTGAAAGGTTACACCATAATAAAAGGAAACCGCCAAGACAGAAGCGACATTCCGAATTCGTAGTAGTTACAAAAAACATAAGCTCTTGAAAAAGTTCACCATATGAATAAAAAAGGTTATTGATTTTCAATGTATTCGACTTAATTTACAAATAACCTATAAAAATAATAATAATTTTAACTATATTTTACTTATTATTACAGCACTCCTATTTCTATAGAAAAATCAGTCTCTATTGCCAAAATTACAATTAAATTTTTGCACCTAAAGGTAGAAATCAACACGAGGCTTGCTCAACATCCTACAGAATCAAATTAGAATCATACACATTATTAATATTATCTATCCATATTTTAATTTACGAAAACTTGTAAAGCTGACATTCACAGATAATAAAACGAGCCATGTAAGTATTAATGACAATGGCCAGTTATATTTAAATATTAATATGCAATGTCGAAATGTTACAAAATTTCCATTTGGTTATTTTGACCGTCCGCGTCGCAATTGTAGCATTATGGTCATTTTATGTTAATCTGTACGTCTTCGGCCATTAACTGAACGTCGAGATAAATAATTATAATATGTGCGGGCGAAAATTTAGTATTATTTCTAAGTTTGGGGGTCCGTGGTGGAATTTGTTTTTATTATGTAGGTTTCGTAGGTGGCTGAGATGGTTCAAGAAAGTAGGGGGGTGTAGAAATCACTTTGGGAAGATGATATTTGAATGTATTGTAATTTAAGTTGATGTTTATAAAACATAGGTGTTGATTTTAATTAATAGGAATAAGTAGTACCTAATCCTTCCTACTCCTACTAATATTAGAAATGCGATAGTTTGTGAGGATGGATGTGTATATGTGTATGTTTGTTACTCTTTCACGCAAATACTACAGAACCGATCACAGTGAAATTTAGCACACATATAGAGGGTAACTTGGATTAACACATAGGATAGGTTTTATCCCGGAAATCCCACGGGAACGGGAATTATGCGGGTTTTTCTTTGAAAACGCGGGCGAAGCCGCGGGCGGAAAGCTAGTGTATAATAAAGTATAGATTATATCTTTTAATAATTATTATTGGTATGGCTTTATTTTTACTCTTCTTCTCCAACTAATCTTTAAGAAGTTAGTATTAGTTTTTTTATTGTATCCAAAACATATTATGCGGAACCATTTCATCTATTATTTTTCATGCTTGTCTCTCCAAATACATGTAACGGTTGTACCATGTATCAAGTTTATTGTTTTTAAAGAAAGTATGTTGACATTCAAATTCTTTGAATTCCCCTTTTGAAATATAAACGTGGCGGCGATTATCACCGTTATTTACTTACGTGAATCTAAATATATATACATTTTCATAAAAATATGTCCTGGTCGCGTAGGTGTCTTTTTAGAGGAACTTTATGTACCTATTTTAAGAAGATTTACAAAAATCAACCACTATCCAGCCTATTAAATGTTTAAACGAAAAACATGACTATAAAAAAAGAAGACAAAACTTTTTTTAACAATAAAAATATCGCTACAATACATACTTAGACGCGAAAATATTCAGCTCTATTCAGCTAAATAGTCCGTTTCCAATTTAAAAATCCGCGGCGAAGACAACGGGCCGTGCCTCATCTGTCAAAACGGTTCAATGTTTTTAAAAAGGTTTCAAGATCAACCTGACTTATTGTTATTTATATTAAACGAAGTGTCTAGTCGTCCGCTAAACGGATGAATAAAATAATTATTAGTCGTCCGATTACCGGATGAATAAAATAATTTAATCGTCCGATTACCGGATGAATAAAATAATTTAATCGTCCGATTATTCGGATTACTAGATAACCTTTTAACACTAAAGCTAGTTGGGTTGGACTAAAGCAAAGGGGGCGCAGGACTTAGAAAATTTTTGATGGAGTTGGTGTCATTATAACACCTATTTATTATTGTTTTATCGTAAAGATTACGCTAATATAAGCATGTTTTATAGGAACAACTTTTCTCTAAAATCAAAAATGGCCGAGATATTCGCCCTCAATTCGTCAGGTTAGGTTTAGGTTAGGTTAGCCTTTAGGTTAGGTTAGGTTAGGTTTCTTAAAAAAAAAACTACACAGAAATAGGAGCCCCGCGAAGCGGGGCTCCGTCGACGCACAAAAAAAAAATCAAGTTTAGGTTAGGTTAGCCGTTAGGTTAGGTTAGGTTAGGTTTCTTAAAAAAAAACTATACAGAAATAGGAGCCCCGCGAAGCGGGGCTCCGTCGACGCGCAAAAAAAAATCAAGTTTAGGTTAGGTTAGCCGTTAGGTTAGGTTAGGTTAGGTTTCTTAAAAAAAAACTACACAGAAATAGGAGCCCCGCGAAGCGGGGCACCGTCGACGCGCAAAAAAAAATCAAGTTTAGGTTAGGTTAGCCGTTAGGTTAGGTTAGGTTTCTTAAAAAAAAACTACACAGAAATAGGAGCCCCGCGAAGCGGGGCTCCGTCGACGCGCAAAAAAAAAATCAAATACCTACGTGTGCCCTCCTCCCCCCTCTCCTCCCCCCACAAAAAACCTATAATACGTGCGGCAGTTCTCTAAAGAAACCCCGATAACCTAACTATATAGATAAATAGATGTTATCGGACGATTAAATTATTTTATTCATCCGGTAATCGGACGACTAATAATTATTTTATTCATCCGTTTAGCGGACGACTAGCACTGTCCTATATTAAAACTGTCCGATTTGCCGGGACCCTTGCCTTCGCACTTGAGAAAAAAAAAACAATTATCTCCCGCGCTTTTGATACTTATCGTGATCGAGTGTAGGTCGAATTTTGAGCGTTGGCAACATTTGTGTATTAAGGTATGGAATGTGGGATTGCGCGACTCATGAGTATAATTCTTGGACTTGGGGAGCAATCTATAAATATTTTAATAATAATTGTCTGCTATATTATTACGGTTCACTTCAAAATTAAGTTTATATTGGAATCTTCTTAGAGGAAGTGATCAAATTAGTAAACCAATACTTCTCAATTTAGGATATTTGCATTATTTATAGTGTCGATACTATTTTAGCTTTTTTATCTTTATTAACAATTGATAATTTATCCTGCTCTAAAATTATACTATGTATTTACTAATCTGTGGTAATACAACAGCTGGATTCAAACTGTTCACTTGATTATGACACAGAAATTATAATATTACAGATTAAATAATATAGTTTTCCCTGGTTAAAGAATTTTCAGGTTAACATTAATAACTTCTAAAAACAAACACCTAAGTCCTAAACTAACTTTACCGACTTACAAAAAAAACGCTCGACACACACCCTGTGTGTCGAGCACACATGTCAGAAGTGAAACTTCTTTGGCAAGACTATAATACTAAAGAAGATACCAAAACCATCAAATACTCCATGACGTGACGGTACTGCCATAGCGCGACCTTGAAATTTTACTCTCAACGCGCCTAAAGTTCCTCTTCAAAAATACCTACTTATCGATACAAATAAAATTCATTTTTTTCAGTGGGTTTTTAACTCCACGGTTTATATGGAATGCGCTTGAGTGCAACTCGTGTAGGTACACGTTTTTTGTGTGTGTGCGAGTGAGAGATAGACACAAGGGTCGTTTGCAAAGTGCACTAATGGCAGTTATAATATTACTGAGCTTTTTTCGATCGGATTTAATAGATTACTTTTTAAGATAAATCGATTTGGAGTAAAATGTTTCTGACTTTGAAGAATTTTGAGATACTTTTTGGTTACGGTTTATTTTACAAAATTAGGTGATTTAACCTTTATAATAGTACCTACGAAATATTATTACGTTTTCAGTATGATATACTTATGCCAAAATATGAAAATGATATTTTATTTATTTACACACACAATACAGAAAATAAACTAAAATTTAGATTCATTAGGAATTAGGATATTATGAATTTTCTTCAGCACTTACTCTTTTCAGTAATTTCAGATGGAACTTACCTGACCTACATCTTATCTTAGTATATTTTATACTAGCTTTCCACCCGCAGCTTCGCCCGCGCAGTCAAAGAAAAACCCGCATAGTTCCCGTTCCCTTGGGATTTCCGGGATAAAACCTATCCCATTTCCGGGGTAAAAAGTAGCCTATGTCCTTTCTTGGGTATCAAAATATCTCCATACCAAATTTCATGAAAATTGGTTCAGTAGTTTAGGCGTGATTGCAGAGTAACAGACAGACAGACAGAGTTACTTTCGCATTTTATTAGTATGGATGAATAAATTTACAATATAGGGTGAATAATAATATGTTTACACTACACACACAGCCCTAGACCTAGAGCATAAATTATTTACGCAAATTCTGTAACATTCTTAATTATTCCAATATGTTTCAGGAAAATAGACGTAGGTACTAAAATCAATATTAAAATTATAAAACTAATACTTAGTATAATTATAATCCCAAAATTCAATATTGATACGCATGAAAACTCAACCTTTTTCAATTACCTATAATATTATTAAAAGATCTTACAATTCCAATAAGTATTAAATGAATACGTGAGTCAGCTAATAAGAATTCACAAATTTATGATACATGTATGAGAAACCTAAAAGAAAACACATTTTTTTATAACTGTACAATTTTATAATAAAGGAAAGGATAATTATTCAGTTCGATTCAATAAAATAAACAAATTCCCATAAGCAGGTCTCTTATTACAATAATATTTCTGTAAAAATTACAAAATTAATTGAACCATAAAAAAACGTCGGCAATCCTACATCTTCATTTATGTGGCTACCAAAGAGCACTGCCAATTTCTGCCGCCATAAAAAAGTAAGACCATAGCCCGGCCGAATTAAAAAACAAGCAAAACCGAATGTTAACGGCATTTCTAAGAACAATTGTAATTTGGCGCGCTAATCCAGACGGGATGTAGTGCATTAGGTCACTTTCAGACCGGGCGTCCTTGAGGCCTGCATGTAGCCTACTTTGATACTCGCATTGTAAAGGCTTATGGTGAGACGGGTATACGTGATATTGGTGAGAGGAAAAGAGATGGAAGTAACGCGTTCCTGCACAACAAATGTATCGGGGTTAGAAGCACAGACTATAAACAAGGAACTATAGCTTTTTTGTAGGGTTGTGACTTGTGGTGTCTGTGTTATTTAGCTATAAGGAAAATTTTTATGTTTTAAAGCATATTTTCTTATTGGAATGTTAACATCAAGTCAATAGTTACGTCAGTTTTCGTATTAGAGAAGTATGGTCCAATATGATTGTAAAGGATGAGATACAATTAAAAAAAAGATCAAAAATATTACATAAATATTCAGGATGTTTATGCATCAACGTCACGATGTTTATGCATCAACGTGAGGATGGTTTTTCTTCGAAATTTTTATCAAATCATTGTAGTTGTTTCATGAGTTCATAGCACCTAATTTGTAAATTCAAATTATCGGGCTACAAATTCATAAGTTTATCCAAGTACATAATTTAATTGTTTTACACAATGTAAAATTCAAATTTCATTCTTTACCCATCAATTACAAACTAAACTATACGTTGTTAATTCAATGTACAATTTTTTGCGTATGATCTATGGGCGGCAAGCGAAACATGATACAAAACTAGTATTTAAACTATAAGGTTACAAACATCAGTTTGACCTCAGACAGACAAAAAGAGCTAATAACTTATAATTACATATGACCTTTATTCAGTGGAATGGATAATCTTCCAATACATTACACAACTAGTGCAATGAAACGATTTACATTATGTGATTGTTTATTAATATGTTTTACCTACAACCATTAATAATTAATTTACCTACAAAGCACATATTATGGATTTGAAATAAGTTTATTATGCATACACAGATCTACTTATGCATACATAATATGACAAGGTAGATATAAATATACATTGTCATATTCGAAATTTTAAAATATAGTAGATAGAATTTTGAAAATTTTGATTTATATGTACCTAAGTCACAGTAGTAGCTAAATGCCTAAGTAATGTTGAAGAGAACCATTTTCTTTTCTCCAAAGAAGCTATGCGTTTTCAGATTTGGCTGATGATGATTTTTCATTAAAAATACCATAAATGCCAAAAGTGTGACTAATTCTTCAAGAAATAATTAATTTGTATTTATTATTAACGGCCTTAATTAGAATTCCTTATTATTTCGGAATTCCAATTGGAATTTGATCTTAATATTTTTTAGCCAACTAGATTACATATAATATCTTACGATTAATATCCAGCGATGCCTTAGAACTTAGATATTAGACCACTTAAGTAACAAATTAAAACATCTTTACCACAGGAAAGTAAAGGAACAACTCCATAATTAGGATCGAAATCTGCACATGTCGCAGGTGCGCATGCGCCGCTAAACGCGCCTGTTTGCAACCTTTAGACGTTATTGTTTTTTATATAAAATATAAAACAAGTGTTCATAAATTTTAAATTTTGATAATAAACCATAAAATTCTGAAATGTGTTAATTTTGTAACCATATAATTTTATTTGAAGTCGGTAAAAAGCTCTACCTGTGTTTGGAATGTATACTACTACTTACTACATCGGTAGATAATGTCGTAGTAAAATATGTAGTTGTGATTAAGAAAAGTTAAATATTATTGAACTAACAAACATAAGCATATAACATACTAAAATAGAGAAAAAAGGAGAGTTTGACTTTATCAACTCCATATGCTTTCTGATTTTCAGGAAAGCCCTTTTATACCTAAAGTATTTGATAAACTACTTATAACCTGAAATAAATAACAAATAAAAAATACTTAAACTAATAGTACCTAAGTATCCATTTTGATTACTTAGATTAATTCATATTATATATTCATATATATTAATTCATATCTTTTATTACATATTACATATCCATTCATATCTTTTATTACATGTAAGTTTATTTATTAAAATATTAGCGTATTCATTAAAGCATTTCTTATTTGTGTACTCCACGAATTATATTTATTTATCACTTTGTCCTTATTTATTATTATTATCCAGTAAAGCAGCTGACATTCTGGATGTCATAAGGGGTCACTGAAAATCAGTGCTGAGGTATTACGCCTCAGGTATCCTGAGTGGCTTCCTTTTTTAGCGCATGCAACCACACATATATTTATGTCTTCTATTACATGTTATTTAAAATTTACAATGCTATTTTATATGTGTGTTGTGTGTGTTGGAATAAATGTTTTCTTTCTTTCTTTCTTTCTAAAAAAAACTAACCATAGAAACAGCCACAACAAAGCTGAATTGTACACACTCAAAGAATTCTCAAAAATAGTTTAAAAATTAATTATCAGTTAAAACAGGGGTCAATTTTAGGTCCCTTCTTGTTCTTGGTATATATTAATGATCTTCCCTATTATTTGCAGGATAGTTGTGAAATAGTTGTGAAATAGTTATGTTTGCAGATGATACCTCATTAATTTTTAATGTGGATAGGCATGACCCAAA
>CAJQZM010041504.1:0-38131 GCA_907164665.1 Colias nastes | reverse complement strand
TTGTATAAATTTGCAACCTTTTTCGTTGACCGGAACATGTTTATTTAAGTATAATTATTTTTAATTCGTCGTCATTTTTCGAGTAAGGTGGTCTCGGAATAATTACAAAAGTTTTGGAACTTGGTTGCAAACTTCGAAAATATCTATTCTGGTGCATTTACAAATTTTCAACCTCATTCAGTTTAATAAAAAAAAAAAACCATTAATATTCAATATTAAAAGATGTTCCGTACACTGAGATTGGTTGCAAATTTAATACGTGATATGAAATATTATATCGAAAACTTCCCCAAGTTTGCAGAACTTTTGGAATTTTTTTCAGAACCATACAGCAAAAAATAATTTAATTGCAGTTCCGGTCTGCGGACAAGGTTGCAAAATGGGATTTATTGTCGTCCCAATGTACCATTCACTTGACCGAAGTTTGAAAACTTTTGGAATTATTGTGAATTGAATGTCTAGACTGACTGGAGTATTACGTTTAGCTGTATTTATTTATGATTGTTTTATAGTGTAAAAACTGTATTGATCTATAAATTGCCTTATTAGTTCAAGCACCCTTGTATTATTAAAAAAATAACCCTACCATATAGATTTCCATAAAATTACATACTTATCTTAAAATAATAATAACTGGCTACATTTTTACCTCAAGAAATTTAAACATTTCCTGCACATTCCTCAGAATTTACTACGTCGCACTAAATAGGTCACCAAAATCTTGAATAACATTTTATAATGCTGCATACAGCAGCTGGCTGAGCACAGCACTTATGTATGGAAGGGATGATCCGTCAAACACTAGATGCCACGTCAGCGAGAGAGGGAACGTCAGCCCTCGACGTTTAGCGACAGATTTAGTGCTGAATTTGGGGTAAGGGAACACACACTTGGCATGGAAATGCGATGGAAATTCGCTGCATTTAATAGTTTGAGCTTATCCTGGTTCTTGTGTGTATTGTGAAGATGTTTTGTTCTTGTGCGCGGTTAAAAAGGATGAAGTTAATAAACTTTTACGAATAAATTATTGAAAGATGATTTAGTTGTGTACTATACGATGAAACATTGTATCTTACCTTAAAGTTTATCAATTACTTTTAAATGAGATACTGTTTTATATTTTGACATATATTTTTTATTAGCTTAAAGCTGTTTAGCTTGCAAGAATTGAGTAGTTCGACAAGTACAACCTTTAATTACGTAAATAAAGAGAAATTTTCAGCCACATAGCATTCGACTTTACCTCCTCAATGCATCAGTTGATTTAAGGACAAACATAACTCATGGGCCGGCACATCGACCTCCGAAAAGAGGGAACGTTGAATGTGGTCACCCATGTTCGCTAATGAAAATTCTTTCGTGCAAATATTTGCCCACCGAGGACCTTGTGACAAGTTTAGCCAATTCTATTTAAGTGCTATAACGAGGGGATACATCTATTATTAAATAATTTATACGAATTTAATGAGGTTGAGGTATTTGATATGGGCTGTGAATTTTCAGTTCCTTGATGAAGGGAGATTCTGTTATTTTAATTGATAAAAGGATTGACATTGAAAATAAAATATTATGTGTTAGTTTGGTTGTATGGAAAAGTACATTACCGTATTTGAAAACATTTTTACCCGTAGATTTTTTACTTATCTGCATCGACATACTTAGACTGTACATTTTAAATATAATCTTCTGCTGTAGTACTATCATATTAGAAAAATCAATTTCCATCGCCCTAAACAACACATCTAATATTATCTTACCAATGCCTAGTTTTATTGTGCCAATTATAAAACGTGTTTCCTGGCAGCCGGGCCAAATCTTACCAGTCCTTGAGACGAGGGGTGATCGTATGGCCACTCTTTATTGTGCTCCAACTAATTCGGCAGCTACTATAAAAACTTTTATTTTACTGCAACAATAGATGTCTAGGTTTATGACGTCATCAACGCTATATTGCGACGCTTTGTATATTTCATTGCGCTTGAGATTGGAACTTTCGATTTTCTTGAAAGTAAAAGTTAATAAAAGCGTTAATGTTAAGTAGTTGAAGCTTGGCTCTTACTAACTTATTTATTTTCCTCCTGAAAATCTATATTTTATACCTAATCATATTTGTTTTGTAATTGTAAAACACGTAAGTACCTACCTAGATTATTATTTTAAAAAAACATCACCAAATATTATGAAGTCTTTCTTTCTACTAAAATAGTATAAATTTGAATCTATACTGACATATCATTATTATGAATACTCATGGTACAGAAACAGAAAAAAGCGATCAAAACATTTCCATCCTTTTTAATAACAATAAACAAGAACCTCATATCCCATTTTGCTATACAAGAGCTTAGAACTTCTAAGTTCCCATGTTTCAGTTGTGTGTTTCTATTTATTTTTATAATGAGTAATGTCTTGTTTGAAACTCGTAGCGTGAAGTTTAAATTAATTTTTCAATCAACGTATACCAGAATACGGGTGTTTTGAAACTCAGTGTTTGGTCAGCTAACAATAATATTTGTTGTGGTTACGTTATTCTGCAGCATACTCGTTCCAGCGATGTGGATTGGAGATTGAAGTTTATTCTTCAATATCTGGATTCAACGTGTTTTTTTACTATGTCGAACTCGTATCTGACCTAAAATTTTATGGATCTAATAAATGTTTTAAAGAGATAATCATCTCATCATTTGCGTCGTTAAAATACATAGAGTTAAATAAATTAATCTAAATTTCTCAACTACCCAATGTCTTCGTCTTCAATAGAAATGGTTGGTGGCCTTATGGAAGGTAAGCGTAAGTTCCGTGTGCAGACTTTTGGTTTGTACAAATGGATTGCCGACTTTAAAATGTTCGTGATAAGAAATGATCGATGAATAGAATAAAGCAGCTGGTAAGGTTAAGGAAAAGAAAACGGTCCTCCTGAATGTTAAAAAATGCGTTAATTAAACCCACCAAGGGTCAAATATAAAAAATATCAGTAATCATATGCGTTAACCTACATAGTATACTAACATCTTAAACTAGCACATGTTCTAAGTTTATACATAGAGTATTCTAATTGAGCATCCCAAAGTTGATCCCAAACTTGCATACTTAATAGCGAACTAATTATGATTCGAGCATCAAAATCGAACTTCAGACGATAGGTCATTAGTAATCAATAATGAGTCGCACGTGCTTAATGCGTATCGAAGCCAACCTAATTGGATTTGCGAACCAATTAATGTTCAACATCGACGTCATTATATAGCACAATATATTGTAAAGTCAATACGACGTCCGTCTATTGTTAATTGATTAGTTTCTGCAGATTGAATGCGTCTTGCTCCTGACCACGATGGACGCAGATTATACGATATTGTGCCCGTTGCTTTGCTATCTGATATATTAAGATTAGGTATGTGTGCTGTGTTCTAGAGGTGCGTTCACGTAAATTCATCTTACTGCACAATCTTGCAGATGGATTGCTTTTCAGCGAAGGCGTGAAACATGAATAATAATTTACCTATTCAATATAAAAGTATTGAACTTGGATTTAAGATTATATCGAATACATATTTGGTTGAAATATTTTATTGAGTAGACATAGAGTCAATATTTTCTCTTTCTTGTTTCATCTGTAGTTTTGGAAACGTAATTTCTAACTGTATTATTTACAAATAGCTAGTGTAATTTATATTACTACATACACAGGAACTTATCAACTATATTCAATAGAATGGAATACGATAGTAGAGATTTTTTATAAAGACGTAAATCCGAATCTCATTTAGATTGGATTCTGGATTATGTTATAAGGATTCTCGTAATAAGAAGATTCATCACGTACCATCATAGATTTAATATAACTATCTATAGTTGCCTTAGTTGCATATAATTTTACAGGAAACATCTACTTGGAAATTAAAATATAGTTTTAAGTTAATAAAGTTAAATCACCACCTATATTCTACGCCAATATTAATTAACACTGCTCTACAATAATAATTAATATTTAAACCTCGTCCAAAATGCCATTATAATACAGCACAAAACCATATTAACCCATCAATCTGTGCATTATTCCCTAGTTAGCAACTATATCTCGTGGCTAGCAAATCGGCTTACACTTAAAAGCATCCCATACAATATGCAATTACCGGATATTGATGCAATAATATGAGCGCTTTGTTCTACCCTGTACTGCATCAAATGCCAAGCGATTAAGTGCGCACTGGTGTTAAGCTTAGTCAAGCTGCTTCTATAGATAAACGAGTGACGGTTATTGAATGTGCAAGTAATAATTATATTTTGTTGTTTTTTATAGAAAAAAATAATGGTTTTGTGTTGTGCGTAATTAGAGGAAAAATTATTATTGGCTTAACTACTCTACAAATATATATTTTGTGAATAATATCTGAAAGTAGATATCTCTACAAATAGGATTGACGTGATTGCTTGTAACTATTCGAGTTTCAAGATATTTGTGTAAAACCTTTAATTATTGTCAACTTGTATTTCCTGTAAAATATTATATCGTAATATATTTTGAAAACAAATGTTTAATTTTGTTTCAAAAGTTCCTATCTATGCACATTTGTGTACCTTTTAATTGTTCCAACATTCGCATCTAACATTAATGGAAATAGCAATACAAATAACAATAGCCTATTGCCATTCAAACCATCAAATAAATATCGTATAAAAGTTCGCGTCCATTACACTGATGTTGAATCAATACCGGCTCACTTTGGTATTACATGCACTCAAACTATTGATTGCGTTGGCATAATCTCGTATACAAGTCGGTAGCCAACTCTGTGCATTCAATTTAGTGAATAGTTGCAAAAATACCACTCTCCGATCTATGCTACGTATACATTTGATTAACAAACTGGTTTTTATGAAAGATTCTTTCGCTCGTTCAGTTTTTACAATGGGAAATGTACAGGCTTTTATTACAAAGTTTTTTCGAGCTTTGCGTTTTTCTTTCCGCAATCTAATGTGTTTTAATTAAATTGGAATAGACGAATAGCATATCGGTTATTTTTTTCATTGAATTAATTTAAGCTAACCTAACCTATACCTACCTGATAGTGTTAAATTTTTAATATTCAGATATTTTCTTAATTTGCCGCAAATTCAGTGTTGCAAAAACGTTATTTTTGTTGGCACACAACCACTTTTTTAAGTTACATTCACAAGAGTTTACTCTATGCTATTTATTATTTTTTTTATTATGCCACTTATCTACATAAAAACACCAATTAAATAAATCTTCCATGTTTCACCTCCCACTATCCACTCTGCATAGATTATGACGTACACAAACTCGTAGTACTTAGTGAATGATTTCCATAGCTATTGCTCAGTCGGACCGTTATGCATTCTGCCTTTGAACCGGCTATAATTTAATTGGAACGTCTCACAGCATCCCGGCTTGATCCAAGTTTGTTCGTCTTGGAAGTTTATTACTTGCTATAATCTTGTAAAACGAAATATTGCTAAATATGTGAATATTGCTTCAGAAATTCTAGCTTACATTTACTGCCGCTAGTTTAGTTCGCAGTTTGACGTGGGTAAGATGGATTGCTATTATTTTATCGTAGGCGCAGAAAATTATGTTTAAGTATATTTTATTCCCGTAAATCGTAATAAGCTCGTTTTACTGTATAATAAAAGATGTAGTCACTTATTCGAAAAATTGTTATTCGATATTTGTTTCCGAATAACTATAATAATTGAAGTTACCCCATTACTTGACGATTGCATATTTTTATCATTATTTTTTGTTAGTTTACACGTCTAGGTGTAAACTTACAAAAAATAGTTTTCTTTTACTTATAAAAATATATACCTATGTAATAAAATTTTATTCGTGCGTGTTTGTTATTCTAAAGAACTCGACTCTTAACCTCAAACGATACCCATATAGACAGGCACAACATAAAAGGCTGAATTCCTTGGTACGAAAATCGTGTTTATAGTCAAATATAAATAAAAATACGGTGACATCCAAGTGTGTACGTCGTTTACATAAACCGCAGTTTTCCGGCGCCGTCGTCGGCGCGCGTGACTGATGTTTTTATATGCGGTACCCTACTATTCTGTTTATTGCGCAAGCCTAGGAGTGGAGCCAAGGCACCGGCGACTTACCAATTCGTAGTATCTTCACTTTCGCGTTTTCTTAATCCCCATAAAAGGAATCATAGCACATGCTGCTGCATAGTGAGTAAGTAGGAAATTGAAACATGTAAAACAGTGCAATATAATTTAAAATATTTGAAAATTGACACAGAGATTTTGAGTGCGAGAAAATATTTGTTAGTTAAATTTAGTACACCAAAAATCATACCAACAACTTTGCTATTCGTAAACACTAGGAACTGCTAATAAATAGTACTGCTTCTCGTTTTTCGTTGAATATCTGGTTTGAAATATTGAATTAATGATATATATTGCTTTAACTATTAGGAAGACTTAAAGTAAAGCAGATTTTTTCACATTTAAGATAACAAAGCATACCTATACACAAAACAATAATTCTTACACACCCTTTTTATATAAATGTGACACTTTTCATAGCCCAAAGTTTAATGTTACCGTGCCGTTATATTTGCGTTATATACGTAGTATATTATTATTAGTCTGTGGTTATATCATGTGTTGCTATTTTATGTAAAGATGTTCAAGAATTTACTTCGGTTATCATAAATCTCAAGTGTGTACTAGAATTTTGATGAGACAACGTTATTGAAATTATTCATTGAAACCTCAGCACTGTCTTGTAATTAAGAAGTTATTCAGGATTTCCGGGCTTCTTGATACTGAAGGTTTTTGATATTTTACTCTTTGAAATACGTCCCTCATAAAATAAAAAAATTGGTAAAATGTCAACCGTTAATTTTAAATATCGATGAAAATTCGTTGCTGGTGTTATGTAAATTTATAATTGAAGTTTGAATTATTATTATTAACTAGGTTTCCGCCCACGGCTTCGCCCGCGCAGTCAAAGAAAAACCCGCATAGTTCCCGTTCCCGTGGGATTTCCGGGATTGCGTCATTTTCCCGGGATAAAAAGTAGTCTATGTCCTTTCTCGGGTATCAAAATATCTCCATACCAAATTTCATGAAAATTGGTTCAGTAGTTTAGGCGTGATTGAGTAACAGACAGACAGACAGAGTTACTTTCGCATTTATAATATTAAGTATGGATTAGTAAGCATAAGCAAAGAAAAATAAACATGCACATACATTGCCTATAGAGAAAACTGATTCTTAGACATGCAAATTATTATTATTATATTATTAATTAATTCTGCAAATCCAAGAAAATATTAAAGGAAGAAATAAGTCCAAATATCGACTTACTAAAGTTCGGGCGTTAGTTAAAAAAGTCTCATACAATAATCTCACGTTTATTTAATAATTCTAGCGTAATAACTAAATACATAACGGTACAAATTAATCATAAAGATCTTATATAAAAAAACGAATTTATAGCAATAATCAAAATATAAAAATGAACAATACAAATTGAAAATAACACGTAAACTTAACTGGGAAATACAAGAAAAAGAACCTTTGTAGGAGTGATATAAAAGTTCATATAAATAACAATCATAATAAATGTTGAGTGCCGCGAGATTCGAAAACGTAACACAGAACAAATGCAATTTGAAAAATCTTATCATTTATAAAAGTACACTACGTGTACCTTTAAAAGATGTAAAATTAAACAATCTTGACAAAGGGGAATTTATGCAATGAGGAACAGTTTTACTTTTTGCGCAAATTATAGGAAAATTCAGTGTGAGCGAGCGTTGCGGTGGCACGACTTTAGATAACCGCTCCATTTCCTCTATTCTGCTCCACTTTGGACTTATATTTTACTTTGCTTGGGAAATTTAAAGCCCCACACAAAGAGAAATGCGACTACGTGAAACTATCCTGAATTCCAGTTCGTTTAGATTGCCCGGCTTGATACAATCTTACGTTTACGCTCGCTTGTTCATCTGGATAGAAGACGTGTTTAAAAATGTTTCGCAGTCTTTGGAATAGGAACTACGCTTGGTACGTGCCTAGATAAGCGTTACAACTAGGGCAATAGTGGTCGGCGTTTTGACAGGAATCCACGCAGTACGGCACGCAAATGCATGGCCAGCATCTGTGAAAAGGAAAATTTATTTATACATCGATGTTTTAATAGGAAAGATTTGATTGCTTTTGAGTTTATTTATAATGGATTACTTTAATACTACACTGGTTATATTTTTTCACCTTCTAAAGTTACATTAAGGCTTACTGGACTATCTTACTTACTCCATATGTGTTTTTTTATTCCGATTTGACCGGACGGAAATAAATAAAGATAACAATTACGAGTATTCTCGAAATATTTTGCTTCCAGTTTGTTTATTGATAAAATATGAGTATGATAAAATATGGTGTTATAATATTGAAACTTTAAAAATTATAAATAAATTATGAAGTGACTCATTTATTGACGTCAACGAGCACTCTCGACTGCTCGAGCCATTTGGTTTCAGGTCATTGATATCATCAACGTATATAATAATAATAATAATAACCCCCCGTCGTATCCCTACGTTGTCGTCGTGGTGGGGCTTGCGCGCTTCAATGAACGCTAGAGCTAAGTCGGTAGAGTTACTCATGCCGGACAGGTTTAGGGTGAGAGGCCAGACTAAGAAGGATACAACCAATGCTCCTGGTCCAGTCACAGGCCAAGAACATTTTTCTTTCATAATATCTTCCTTTTCTTCCCCAGTATAGCTCAATATTTAAAACTGTTTAAATATTATAATATTATGTCGTTCTCTAGCCTATCTTAATATCTATAATCTTATATCGCATCTATTTATTATCATTCTTTGTTCATCATTATTCTTTCGTCATTTATATTTTATACCATATAATATATATAATATATATTAGTTATATTGTGTAAATGTTTAAAAAAAAAATTAAATAAATAAAAAAAAAATGTATGTGTAATATGCGATGCGCCTAAGAAGTAGAATATTACCCCAGGCGGGTACCAAAGTTAAAAACGATGGAGAATCCCGCCCCGGGCCTACGAGCCCGGGCTGCCCCTCGTACTCTGGGGGGGGCAACGTATCGCTAATTGCCCAGTCTCATACTGTTGCAACACAGTCAATACATGATGAATCATCATCATGTTATTCACCACCGTCATCAGTGATATCATCTGTCAACTCATCACCACAATCCATTTCATCAACCCAACAATTTAGATCACCCCATTCATCATCTACGTCATCATCACAATCCATCGGGGATGTTGCGCAGGAGGCTATTTCAGCTAAAGTTACTGCGCCCGCCCTAGATGGACGGCGCACACGTAAAACGTGGTCTAGAGAAATGAATATTTTCATCATGCGCCATTATTTCATCCTCACAGACCTTGAAATAAACACAAAATCATACCTCACACCATTACATGCACGTTTTATATTAGAATTTCCTGACATGGCTGAGGTAGGAAAACAAAGAATAGGGGACCAACGCCGTGCCATTGTCCAACGTGGTTTCCTTACAAACCAAGAAATCCATAATATTAAAGAGGAAGTTAGAGCTTTATTGCAAAATACAACAGCATCAGAACAGAATAATATTACAGACTACACCCAATCACGTAGAATCAGATGGACGGATAAACTAAATGAAGAAATTATGAGAAGTTATTACCGTTTAACAAAACTTGAAACCGATCTAACTACATATAGGCCACTACTGCATCAAGATGTAATCTCTAAGTGCCCTTCAATCGCACACCTTTCGGTGCAAAGAATAGCAGACCAACGCAGATCCATCGTCCATAACAAGCTTTTATCTACTGATAAATTAAACACAATAAGAGAAGAAATCAAAAATGAGCTGAGCACTACGATATTACAACTTTCAGACGAAAATACTACAATCGATGCAACGCAATTAAGTTATAACTATCAGACCTCTCAAGTGACACAAACATTCACTAGTGAACAAATCCCTGCTACTACACAAACTACCCAAGATTCACTAAAGCTTCCTTCAGAATTAACTAAACAATTAGAAGAACTATTTACAGACATTTATACTAGATTTAAAGACTCAGACCCTACAAAGCGGCCGTATATTCCTAAACTTAAACCTTCAAAAAAATTATCATCTACTGTAAACTACATCAACAATGAAATACTTCCAAAACTACTGAAATCCGAAGTAGACTTTAACACAATACAGACATTAATATACAGTGCTGCCTTCACCTCGGCTAAGTTTATTGGTGCTAGAATTATAGAAGATGAAGTAACATGTAGTAAACAACAGAGAATCCCATGGTGGCAAAGAAGACTAGAAGGCAGAATTAAAGATCTGAGAGCAAACATAGGTAGACTTAACGAATATGTTAAAGGCGTTCGGTCTCCAAACTTAGACAAACATATAACTAGGATTAAACAAACATACAAAATACATTCCCAACATGAATCCGAAAACACCGATATTACACACTTTCTAGACACCCTGAAACAAAAACTTATTACCCTAGCAAATCGATTAAGAAGATATAAGGAGACAACAATTAGAAAAACTCAAAATAAACAATTCTGTAATAATGAAAAACTATTTTATAGAAAACTTTCACAACCCAATAATTCCCACGACAATAACTGTATTCCGCCAACACCTGAATCACTACAAACATATTGGTCAAATATTTGGTCTCAACCTATTGAACACCGACATAACCAGTGGATGGACGAAGATAAAGAAATATTGAATCATGTCCCAGATATGGAATTTGAACAAATTCAGATAGATCTTTTAAAAAGTGTCATAGAGCGATCCCACAACTGGAAAGCCACAGGTACAGATAATATACACAATTTCTGGTACAAAAAACTCACATGTACGCATGAACTGTTACTTAAACATATCAACACATTCATTCAATCACCCGATTTACTGCCATATTACATCACACAAGGTTTAACATATATGCTACCAAAAGATCTATCAGATTCTGAAAACCCCTCCAAATATCGCCCTATCACTTGCTTACAGAATATATATAAAATAATTACTGCGAAGTACTTCTACTCTATAAACACATACATGAGCACAACATTATGGCAGAAGAACAGAAAGGATGTCGCAAAAACAGCCAGGGCTGTAAAGAGCAATTAACCATCGATTCAGTAGCATCAATACAAGCACTCAGACAAAAACGTAGCATCTATACCATGTACATCGACTATAAAAAAGCTTTCGATTCCGTACCACACTCATGGCTGATATACATTTTGAAACATTACAAAATCAATCACACAATTGTTCACTTTTTAGAAAATATTATGCGTAATTGGAACACTAAACTAAAAATACACAATTCTCAAAAAACTACCGAAACTGATGTCATCTCAATTAAAAGAGGTATTTTCCAGGGAGACTCATTGAGTCCCTTATGGTTCTGCCTAGCTCTTAACCCACTCTCACATATGCTCAATAGACAATGTATAGGATTCGAAATTAAACACAACACCCAACATACAACTCTTTCTCACCTCATGTATATGGATGATATAAAACTCTTTGCAGGCACATCAGATGATATCCATACACTTGCCACCATCACACAGAACTTCTCAAATGATATCCGCATGGAATTTGGTATAAACAAATGCAAAATTCAATCTATCAACAAAGGTGTCGTAGAACAGGCTCCTTATGAACTACCAAGTCACGAAATAATAGATACAGTAGACCCTGTGGAAGGATATAAATATTTAGGTTATACTCAGTCACAAGAAATCCACCATAAAGAAATCAAAAAGCTACTTCAACAAAGTTTTAAGAACAGACTTCATAAGATACTTCATACCCAACTCAACGCAAGGAATACAATTAAGGCTATTAACACGTTTGCCATACCCATATTAACATACTCTTTTGGAATCATTCGATGGAACCAAACCGAACTTGCAACACTTCAAAGAATTATCAACACCACAATGACTAAGCACAGGAAGCACCACCCTAGATCATGTATACAAAGATTAACCTTACCTAAATGTGAAGGAGGAAGAGGTCTCATCGACATCAAGAATCTCCATAATAAACAGCTCATACTACTCCGAACTTTCTTTCACAAGCGCTCTAATCAATCACCTTTACACAACGCCATTTGCCAAGCCGACTCATTCACACCACTCACACTTGCAGACCATACTAAACAAATTAATATAACCTCCAAACAACAGAAAATAGACGTTTGGACGACAAAATCCCTTCACGGCCGGCATCGTCTTGATCTAACCAACCCCGTCGTTGATAAAATTGCATCAAACGCATGGTTGAAACGAGGTGAACTGTTTCCCGAAACAGAAGGATTTATGTTGGCTATCCAAGACCAGGTAATTGACACAAAAAATTATAGAA
This sequence comes from Colias nastes, assembly GCA_907164665.1. Lineage (NCBI taxonomy): Eukaryota > Metazoa > Arthropoda > Insecta > Lepidoptera > Pieridae > Colias > Colias nastes. The sequence continues at coordinate 25,693 of CAJQZM010041504.1, read as the reverse complement.
AATACATCATACGTGATAGTACTAGTAGCGATCACTGCCGACACTGTCATAAACAACCTGAAACAATCCAGCACATAACAGGCGCATGCTCATCCATCACACAAACTGACTATAAACACAGACACGACCAGGTAGCAGCTATAGTACACCAGACACTTGCATACAAACACAAACTCATTACAGAAAAAACACCATACTATAAATACACCCCACAAATCATTTTAGACTCACCGGACTTCAAGATGTATTGGGACAGAACAATACTGACCGATAAAACTGTACACCATAATCGACCAGACATAACATTTCATGATAAGAAAAATAAAACTATATATTTAATAGACATAGCAATCCCGAACACACATAATCTTAGTTCCACCCACACAAATAAACTATCAAAATATACAGATTTATCAATAGAACTCAAAACCCAGTGGCAGGTACACACCGTTAAAACTATCCCTATTATTATTTCTAGTACAGGCGTCATCCCCAAAACTCTACACACCAGTCTGAAAACTCTTAACTTACACCCTCTCACATACGCTCTGCTACAGAAAGCAGTCATACTAAATACCTGTAGGATTGTAAGGAAATTCCTATCTATAGACTGAATATATAATATATATACGTATATGTACTTTTATAAACCCCCTAAAGTTGCTTTGGCCAAAAGCCCGCTACTTTAGCGTATTTCCCCAGAAATGGGCGAGGTTTTTACCACCAAAAATAAAAATAATAATAATAATTCATTTATTTCTTTCCAGTACCTACTTACATGTACAGTATATAAATAACATTAAACAGGTGTGGAAAGCTGGTGCCTATGGTAGGTGTAAAACCTGTAATACAGGTCACCAGGTCTCCACCACTCGGATGAACAGAACATTATAATTAAGCCAAAGAAAGAAACTATGTAGCTTAAAAAATCAAATTACTTTAGTTACATTAGCAAGAAAGTATAAAATAAAATAATACAAAAAACTAAAATTAAACATGCAAAAGTCTACCCGGATGAAGTGTGAGTGATTGTGACGAGTGAGTGAGTGTGTAGTGTGAGTAAGTGTGAGTGAGTTTGAGTGCGTGTGGTAAACATCTGAAATCTTAATTTGAACGAATTAGATAAATGAGTCTAAAAAGGTCTCAGTCTCTGCGTATGAAAGTCCCTGTAGCCAGTTATCAAGTAAAATTTTCAGTTTGTGATAATTTAAAGAATGTACAGATAGAATATTTTGGAGTTTATTATAAATGTAAGGGCCAAGAAATAAAAAGAATCTGTGACTGAACGAAGTATTAAATCTAATTGTCGGAGCTATTATATAATTGCGACGCTCAGTAAGGGGATCATAAGGAGTCGAACTGTGTTGTTTTAACGCGGTTTTAAGAATAAATAATTGGCGAACAGTTAGTACTTGAGATAATTTGTATAATTCTGCTGTTGGATATAATCGAGGCTTATGAAAGCAAACCTTTAAAGCTGCCCTTTGGGCACGTTCAAGCTGAATTAGATAAGATTTATATGTACCACCCCAAGATTCAATTCCATACAATATAACAGACTGGCACAGCGCTATATATACCATTTTCATAATTGAATTGTCAGCTGATGAGCGTAGTTGCCTAAAAATGTACATAAGTTTTCGTATCCTATTACCAACAGTTTCTATATGCTCCTTAAAAGCTAGCGAGGAGTCAACAATGATGCCGAGATATTTGATAGATGATACTCTTTCGATAACAGCTGGACTCGATGGATTCATGATAGAAGGAACTAAAATTTGGAGGTGATTAATATCAGATTTGTCATTGCGTATTGCAAAATTTACTAATTTAGTCTTTTTGACATTTAAGGTCAGCAAGTTTTTATCTAACCAATGTAAAACAGAATTGAAGCCTTGCTGTGCAAGATTATAAGTTTCGAGCCATGTTTTAGACGAGAAAGCCAATGCCGTATCATCTGCATAAGAGAAAATAAGACCATTTTGCAATTTAATATCACACAAATCGTTCACATAAATTAAAAATAGACTCGGGCCGAGGATGCTGCCTTGTGGCACGCCATAAGAAATAAGGTGCTCGGAGCTTGTAAGAGATCCAATTTTAACACATTGAGTTCTGTTAGTGAGATACGACTCAAACAGCGATAATTGAAGATCTCTTATTCCAAGGGCCTCCAATTTCGACAGTAAGATTGGGATCGAAACTGTGTCGAAAGCTTTAGCAAGATCCAAAAACAAAACCATACATTTTTTATTTTTGTCCATTTGTGAAACAAGGTGATTTACTAAGTTGTGAACGGCGTCTGTGGAAGACCGATTTTTACGAAAACCATATTGATTAGGCGAAAGAAGTTTGCGAGATTCTAAATAATTTACGAGTCTATTGTTTATAATTTTTTCTAAAATTTTGGACATAGCTGGAAGAATGGAAATTGGTCTATAATTTTCGACACAGTTTCGGTCCCCAGACTTGAAAATTGGAAGAACAAGGGCTTTTTTGAAAGCGTTAGGGAAAGTACCAGTAGTAAGGCATAGATTGAAAATATGGGTAAGTGGGGCAAGAAGAACCTTAACATGTTTTTTTAAAAAAGCAGACGAGATACCATCCCATCCAGGGCAGGAGTCACTCTTGATACAATTAATGATATTCTGGACTTCATTGTCATCCGTCGCTAAGAGAACAAAGGATTCAGAGTGGTGAGCAGGAGCAACGTAACTATGTTGAGAAGACGGGATTGCTTCCGCTAAGTTTTTTCCAACATTGGCAAAATAATTATTAATGGCGCAGATAGAGGTATACTCATTTTTAGATATTAGATTGTGAGCTGTAGATTGCGGTTTATTAGAATCAATAACAGATTTAATGAGCTTCCACAATTGTTTACAGTTTTTACCTGCCTTAGCAAATTCAAGTTTCTCATAATCTATCTTAGCTTTACGTAATAACGCGTTACAAAAGTTGCGATATCTCTTATAGGTCAGCTTCAATAAATCATCATTTGGCGATTTTTTATGTTTTTTGAAAAGATTATCTCTATGACGCATGCATCTCAATAATCCTGGAGTTACCCACGGTTTGATAGGCCTACGTCTACGGGGTAATGAAAGGGCAATAGAGCAGGATAAAATAACGGAGGTGATAATTTCTATAAATACGTCTGCCGCCTGATTGGCATCTAGGGTCGAAAGAACAGGGTGAAAGTCAATTGAGTTTAGAGCAGAAGTTATTTTATCTTCATTTATTTTGGTGAAAAGAGAGTCATTAGCTACTTTCCGCTTTTTTTGAGATAAACACAATACAATAGCGAAGTGGTCGGTAACCGTTGATTCCAAAACAAAAATCTTTGCCGGAGAACGAGTCTTAATGTTGGCATGGTCGAGGCACGTTAGTCCGTGAGTAGGAAAAGAGTGGCCCGGAATGAGACCGTGGTGCCCAAGAATTTCGAGGTAAGACGATGTGTGATTGGATGTATTATTAGGCCTAATATCAATGTTAATATCACCAATCAACACAATGTTCCGATAAAATTTTAGGTCAGATAAAACTTTATCCAACGAGACTAGAAAATTTGAAGGATCTTGAAAAGCATAGGGTCTGTATAACGCCAATATAACTAAATCACAGCCAATATATATAAGCAAACAGTTTGCTTCGTCAATATGAAATTCAACGATTTTTACATCTTTTATTGTGTTTTTATAATAAACTATAACCCCGTCGTTTTGATTAAAGTTACACGAAGTTGAATGGGAGTAGTAGCCATCCAGATTTGGAATAATAGGATTACAAGATAGCCAACATTCAGACAAAATAATAAGATCACACGATACTTTTACTCTTTCTAGTAAGGTTACAAGTCCCAAAAAATTCGCCTTGATGCTACGTATATTTTGTGATAATATTGTAAGGTTAAGATGATTATTATCAGAAGACAGTAAGTGGGAGCAATCCTCAGGGGAGCAAGATATAGCTTCGCAAAAGGAGGTGTCGTCCAAATTATTTATGTAGTCATTAATCGCCGCGAATTTGAAATAAAAATATACACATTGTATCTACAACAAAAACCTCAAGCCAAGACGCAATAATTTTAATCAAAATAAATAATTTAAATCGATATACAATATAAGTTTTAGTTATCGGTGTATTATAAATGGTTTTAATTTTACGTTCCTTAAAAAATAACACTAAATACGTTACATAAGTGACAAACACAGTAAAAACGCAGATGAACATTAGGCCGGAATAAAAATTTGTCACTAGAAAACAATAATTAATCCTTAGGCATGAGTTTAAGACGGATATTTGGTAAAATGCAATTTGTGTGTCAAATAAATAATTTGGATATAAAATTATGTTATTCGAGTAAGATGAATAAATACTCACAAACAGGTCCAATAACTTGTAACGATAGATTTTTAACATAAACTGTTTCAAGTTATAAGTATAGTTTAAGTCATTTTCTGGTACCAAAAATCTAGTGAAACGACATTTATCTTTATGCAACTGAACTTTGAATAAAAAATAATTAACGAAGTAATAACTTGACTTACCAGAAATATCATGATTTATAAAATTAAATCTCAAGGCCCCGTAACCGTTGAACACACAATATGATAAAGATGACTGAATTTTAATTTCCATTAAACACAAAGCAATTGAAAAATCTATAATTATTATATTTAGTACCAAATAATAATCCATAATTAACTTCTTTGATTTTTTGCCAAACATAATATTATACCACAGTATTAGTGAAGAGACCGAAATCTGTTTTGGATATTTAACAAACTGCAATTCAAATAAATGATTAAATAAGACTTTAGAGTAATATATATGTGATGTCACCACAAAACTATTGCAGGCTACAAATAATATTATGATGCACTCAAACTGTAATGATAAACGCTTGTTTTGAATAATGAAGAAATTTATAATTTTATGATTTGTGTAGTTAAACATGGTAATTGTATTCTCTGTCATTGCAATAGAGTACAGAATGTAATAAGTAGCTATGTGAGTAAGTGCGGGTAGATATAAAATACTTTTATAATGTAATGAGTTTGTGGTAAGGATTTGGATACACTGAGAAAAGTACATTAAAAATATATCTAAGACTTTAAAATACATTATTGGAAAACTAAACAATACAAATGTAAATTGGCACAAATGATATAGTCAGGTTGATTTTAACTTTAACAAATCAGAGTCCGTTTTAATTTCATAGCGAGGGTTACCTTCAGATTTACGCACAAAAATTCTTCCCTTATTTGTCCAACAGAATTTGAAACCTAATTCTTTACTTTTGTTACGCGCTACAGCAAATAGCCTTCTGTCTTTGTCTGTTAAACTCTCAGATACAAATATTGGTGAGCTTGGACCGGGTAGTCCTATAGACGAGGAGGTTAATTTTTGTGAGTTATCTTTGTTATACTGTTTCACTGCACTTAGAATGTTATTTCTAGTTAACACGGATGTAAAGTCTGCAATAATTGAATATATCATAAATCTATCATCATCAGAACTAATGATATATATAAATATATCATTAGTTCTGATGTCTGAATTGAATTTGAACTAGAATTTATTTTAGTACAAGATCCTAATGTTGTGGGAAGACGGTAATGCCGAGTTTTCGACGTTTTGACGGACGACGATTGTATATTTTATAACATAACGACGTTTTTTAAAAATATATCGATGTACATACATCATACAATACATAGTTATAATTCATAAAATTATAAAATATTTGCCAATTCCAATGAAAAACACACACTTTAAATATCTTCAACTACGTTGCCTTGATCTGAATTCTCGTCTGTTAGTTTACTAGGTATATTTGAACAGATAAGTTTTAGTTAATGAAATAAGAAATTCTTTATGTCACAATGGATATCACACATTACAAAAATATCTCATGATCTCAGTAGATATAAACGAATAGAACTTTGATCAGTATACTCGCTTGCTGAAGCTTGCTTGCTTGTCAAAACTCAATTTCAATAAATTTTCTCAAATTTCCCGTGTGCCAAAAATATGGGAATAGGAATATCACTGTTTAACTGTATACCTGTATAATTAACAAAAAATTAATTCCAACCGAACTGATTTGAATTATATCTTTGAAATATGTTAAACATAAAACTCTATTACTTAACTTCAGAAATAATTACTTAATAATTATTATGAAACTAACAATGATAAATATCTGTCTATGATAGTCATATTTATAAATAACTAACCGTTTATCTAAATAAGAAGGAATGCTTGGTTCTCACGATCCTTACCAGATTAATTAAAACACTTGTATTAAAAATGAGGTCATAGGCCAATAGCCTATATCTAAACCAACTAGAAACACGTCATAGGACTAAAGATTAAATTTATTAACCAAAATTTAATTTTAATAGGGTGTAATGGTGAATTCGCAATAAGAAATTAATTGTACATTTGAAAATTATTATTATGCTCTAGACTCTAGGGGTTCCATTACATTAATAATAAAATATTTTTTAAGATTTTTTTTAAATCATAAAACATGTTATCCATCTGGCAATAAAGAAACCAATTCTTACTTAAAGGTGCTTTAAGGGTGCTTTTCCACCAATAATGTGCGAAGACGTGTAGCGAGGAATGTCTTTGTAAATAACCAATCATATCGTTTCATTTAATTTGAAGCATTTAGTAGCCATACTTTTACATTGATAAGAGTTTAATCAATTTAAACTCGGTATTGTGTATTTACGAAAGAAAGAGGGACATAACATGTAAACATCTTTATCTTTTTATCTACCGATTGTAGATGCAAACATTTAACAGCAACAAACAACACAATTATTAACTAAAGATAACTGCTAATTCTTAAGCATGCATGGAAAACATCGAAAAATTCCATTAAATTCTAGATTTAATATAGATTTCGAATAAAGTTGAGACTTGAGATGTTGTCTTGTGATGATGTTTATTATCAGATTATTCTCATACTATTAACAAAAAAACAACTATAGGTAATAATAATAACTGTGACAAGATAGAATAGCCGTGTAAAAAATATCTAATTCGCGTTTCAAATCATGAATATGTATGTCTGCGTCATAATATGTTTTCGTATAATTTTCCTTTTGAGAAATTTCACAACAATTAATTAATTATTGAAGTTATTCGTACATATTGTATTTATGATTATTATTATGTTTCCTTGAATGTACTTTAATTCTATATTGAAAAAGCTCTATCATCTCTCTTTATGAACAATTTCTGGTCGACCCCGGTTTTGCCGGTAGTGGGTACGTAGTATACTTATAATCAGGATCATGTCAATATCTATCGGTCAATTTTTTTGCCAATCGGTCCAATAGTTCCTGAGAATAACGCATTGAAACAATCTTTATAATATTAGTATAGATCTATATCTCTATAGTGCAAATCTATACTAATCTATGTTAGTATAGATTTTCAAGTACGAATTTCTATCGAAGTTCCCGATAAATTAAAAACAAAACTTACAAGAATAAACATAACAGAAAGGCTACAATATGTGTCCTGGTAGTTGCTTTATGCTCGATTCTGGTGACCACGCTCGCGCGACAAGATGGGCAGATCAAGGTCCCCGGTTTTGGACCCACAGGTGCAATGTTAATCATTGTTGCTGAAAAAATAAAGACATAATATATTAATTTCTGAGCCTTTTCTTTCAAAATAGTCGCAACTAAGAGTCGCAATTAAACGTTACCCAATATTTACAACTTTTGGTGACTTGATCTTTTTGACAGAAGTAAATTTTTCTGATCGACATAATATCTTATGTATAAAATTAATGGTAGTCTGGAAGAGATCGCTGCCTAGCGATAAGGCCGCCATTTGTACATACTTGCATCTGTTTTTTTTTCTGTGTTTTATGTAAATCTTGTGTGAGTGCAATAAAGTATCATCTATCTATCTTTGCAATGGCTTTTTGCAATTTGCTTATGATGCTAAAAATTATAAAAAAATACATATGCCATACAATTCGCTAAAGATCAAGCGCTATCCGAATTTTTTAAGACTTTTTATTGCTTCAAAATAAAACTAAAATAGGAACACTGAAAAAAAATAAGACGCTTTTACAATATAACATCGGTCGGATGGATGGGATACGAATAACAGGCAGTAACTGTTCCAAATAGCGATTACAAAAAAAATCATTGAAGTGAAACTTCTTTATCGGGGTTGGAAAAAAATTTAGTGTAACATTTTTTCGTTACGCGTGACATTTTTCCGTTACGCGCCATCTTTTTCTTATCCCTACCACGCGTGATTCGACGTATTTCTGTAAAGTTGCATATAGTAAATTATTTTTTGAAAAATAAGGTCATAAAGAAGTTTCACTTCTTACGTCTTCAGATTTTTTTTACTTTTGGATACATGTCATGGTCTGAACCACCTATTTAAATTGGGGGGAGATCCAAAAATAACCTGTATAATTAAATAGCTACTTATTATGAATATTGACCCACCGTCGCTTATCTACCCAATGTTTTATATGTCTAGTGCAATAAAGAAATTCACACATAATTCACCCACACAATTTCGTCACAGTTACAACTTACAAGTATTTTAGAACGCTTTTGCTGGACTACTAGATATTTTCTATTTCCCATCATTAGGCTCTCGTCTGTCAAAAGGATCAAGCTAAGTTGTACAGGATATTATGTGGTATAATGTAATAGAAATTTGAATTAGTTAGGGAAAAATGTGCTTTTTTGTAAAAGATCGAACATGCCTACATTAGATACGGTGGTCTGTCGTGAAATAAGATCGAATTTAATATTCGAAATAGTATAAAAGTATGCTGTTTAAAACAATATCTAGTGTTCGTACCCAATTGGAACCTCATCGTTAGATACATATTATTATAAAAAGTTTGAGCTCATTGCTCATATTAAAACACGCACGCACGAATTTGGTTTCGGCGATATTTATATCATACTCGAATAAGCACAATTCATAGATTCTAATAATATACTGGTACTATACTTCCTCTTTGTATCGATACATGGATAGAGGTTTGGTATCCCTTAGGAAACGTGGGAGTGGCTAAAAATTACAGTTCGGAATTCGCACTAGGTACCTGTTATCAGCGTCTTAACATGTTATTTAGACTAGGTTCAGTTAATTACACTAAGTTTGCAGAAATTGCAATTGTAATCGTAACTATCTGAAAGTTTATAGCGTCTCCTTAAAGGTAATTTCATTTCGACTAGGTATATGAAAGACTTGATTAAAATGTATTTTTTTTGTAATGGATAAACTCAAGATTTTGTTCCGATTCTATGTCGAACCCGTGTAAAATCCTGCTAATTAAGTTTCTTGTAAATGTAAATAACGAGGAAACCCAAGCACCTGTCATATTATACACTGTTTAAAGATATTTGAGAAGTTTCAAGGACGCCTGCGCATGCACATCACACAGCTCTCGCAAAAACCTATTCTTATTTTTTCAAATAGCTTTCAACAATACAACAGTTCAATGTCCAATGTCACACTTATTATAAAATAATAATTATTATTTTAAACTCTATCTATTCGTCCGGTTCATTATTTCATAGATAATAAAGACCACGACACATCAAAAAAATCTTTTAGGTATAATCAAATGATGTTTTAATTAGGATACCACGTATACTATTCGAGCAAAATTAAATTTTTAATTTAACATATTAGTTAGACTCTACCAACTTGACTCTATAATAGAAAAAAAATGAAATCTTGATATTCACAATATTATGATAAAACGAGCTGATTTCTTTAAACTTTCACTTAGTTGCAACCTTATTCACTTTCTTTCATCACTATAAGTACACACACTATAAAACTCTTCGAAGCCTGCCGGCAAAGCATGAGGAAAACCAACTATGACAATCTACTACACTGATCATCAAGAATTAATATCATATCAAATATATATAGTATTAACGTGATATTCTTTTACATTTCTTGGTTATTCTAAAACACACACATGGTTTAAAACATACCTGTATTATAAAGTTATAAACTAGCGACTCGACACATTCACTGGCAACAAGCTACTAAATTGTTGAACGTGATTGTCAGGCCAGTGTTGGCCAACAGCTGTGACGTCACCATGAGTCACCCAGGCTTGGTTGGTAGGAGTTATTACCCTTGATACTCCAGTTTATTTTACTTAAGTGGTTAATCATGGAGACGTATTTATAGTTATAATTATTCATACAGCGAAGGAAACACTTACAGTTGGCCCTGATTCATTCAGTTTACGCTCAACAGGTTAACGTTTGTAGGTATTTTAGTTTCATTCTGGTTATTCGACGTTGAATAATAAATTGCTTAGTATTGGTATTTTGCACAATAGTGAAGATTTAACTATATGCATAGAGGTAAACTATAAATCAAATCTTAACGAATGACTATTGATTCTGTAATTCATATATTTTTTTATTATAAACAATGATAATATTGTTGAATAGTAATTGACTATGAGCTAATTACAATAAGTATTAAGTATAGCAAAATAATAATGCACTTTAGATTAAAGAAAATAACTTCATAATATGTATATTAATTCCACTGCTAGAGACGGCAACACTATAATATATAATTATTATTTTTGTAGTTTTATTGCATAATACATTACACGTATTACTGGTATTAGAATAGATTCAAGCGTTATCCAACATTAATCTAGATACAATACAATGTATACTGATTCTATCACGAACTATAATAACAACCGGGTCAGAGCCACGTCGATTTACTAGTTCAAGGACAGCTGTATTCCTTAATGGTGTTTGTTTTAGTTTATTTTTTAGATCACGATCGATTGCTTACAAAAAGCCGTCTGAGAATTTATATCCGTATGGATGTACACAATATCTTCACTAATTCATGATTTTATCAAAGTTTATTATGTATTATCATTTAATTCTATTTTTTTAATTTCTATTTTCTATCATATGTTAAGTAGGTACTTATGTTGCCTTCGATTGAGTATCGAGTAATAATTATCGTGTGGTATTACAAGATTCGGTTTCCAATGTGACTAATAAAAACAGACATAGCTGGCCACAGAGCGTTGATCACCTACTTACCCTTATAAAAAATCAATCTCTAATGTAACTAGTTCATAGTAACTATGTATATTTTCCATATACCTTATAGCATGGTAATAGGTACGCTTGAATAGAATGGATATTATTCGTTATAAATGATAAGAATTATATTAATTACAATTAAAGTCACTGCTCTTGTCGCGGGGTTTCTCAAAGAATTCATTGATATCAATCAATCGATAGCAAAATTATCAATAAAATGATTTCATAGCCAACACATTTAAAACAACATGTGCACTGTATTACAAATCAATCTTTTTAATCTACACGTGTCTTTTGACAGGAAAAACCTATGTTTAAAATAAAGTACACATGTTCAGTCATAAAATATGTTCAAACATACCTTTTAAATAAATAAACTGCTACAATAGGTTATTTCTAACGGGAATAGCACTACGATTACTAAAACACGTCTCACTTCAACACCACCAAGAACAGTATACAGCTGTGTGACCTATTTATAAATCAGGGAATGTTGAGGAAAATAATATCTATAATCTCTTTAGTCTTTGGTCGATGTGAAAAGTATAATAAAATTCATAGGACTTGAAATTAGCTACACTATTAGAAATCGGCGGTCTGAAAAGCCTTGGGTGGGTTATAAATAAATCGCTACCTTGGTATAGACCGTAATATTATTACTGAAGAAAATATATTATGTTTCTAAGGTATAAATTACAGTATATCTATGTAACTTCATTTTGCCTATATCTAACGGTGCATTTACATCAAACGAACATAGAGCTAGAGCTAGAGCAAGAGTTTGACATAAAATTCACTCGTTTGATGTCAATGCACCATAAGACGATTACTTTCATTACCTATCATTTTTTCGAACCATTTTTTTCTCAAATTTCTTCAACATAACAATGCAATATATTTTTGAACAAAAATTCCAAATAAAAACTGCATTCAAGCATCTGTTTATGTTATTTCTGTTCCTCTGGAACATGCAATTTATATTACAAAATAAACAAACTTAATGATCGTAAAGCCAAAGGTTAGTCTGTTTTTTCATAAGAGATCAAATAAAAAAGGAGGACATTGAAGTTAGTTTTTTTTTTCAATAAAAAGTTGCACGTAGTGCCTTCCTAGTCAATTGTAGTTTTTTTATACGGAACAAAATGCCTATTACCTTATTTATACCGTTTCTACTAGTTTCTAAACACTTAAAAAAGTATCAACACAATTTAAAACGTTCAACTTGCCATAAGAAAAGAAAAGTTAACTTTTTTAATCCATTTATTTCTAATACACAAAAAATACGTCATAATAATAATTAATAAACCCGAGAAAAGTAATATTTTATATACATTTTTGTGATTTTTGTAATTCTAAATCTATACCAACCCCAACACCAGGTACAATTTAATATCTACATTTAATTTTAATAATCAAAGCCCTTATACAAGATACTTACAAAACAATTATAATCAATCTGTATTTATATTGATACGTCATAATATAAAATATCCGTAGAAAATGCTTAACCTACTCTCTATTAATCGACTTAGTCCAATATTTAACACTATAATTTCTAGGTTATCATACATATATACAAAAACTTTGTGATTAAAAAATATAAACAATAGGAACACTTATCCCAAAACGACTCACAAAATGAAAACAGACATATTCATTGAATATGCTTGAGTCAAAATGCAAAAATAACGTTAACGTTTTGTATAGTGTATAATTGGTATAACTTTTCAAACCAATAGGAGGATCCACAAAGAGCGAGCAGAAGCAGCGCCATTTTCCTCGGAAAAGCCTCTTCACATAGATGGACCTGCCTCCCGCGGAAAACGCACATCGAGGCTGCTCGCTCTGTGTGGATTCGCCTAATAAATATTTATATGACGCAAGAAGATTGTAAAAATATATAGTCTATGGAAAATTAATACGTTAAATTTAATGCAAATGTTACAATAAAAGATTGCAATCTTGAGATTAGATTTATTTATTATTATATTATAATAGAATATTTAGAATACATAGAATTATTTAACGGTATTTACAATCTTAAATAGGTACATTTTATACATATGGATATCCACCCAAAAAGTTTTACTTTTTACTCAAAATTCTTTAATTAACGAAGCTCCACTTTCGTATTAACGATTAATGTTTTATCCTTGAAACTCTGACTTTTCTTGTTAGATATTGCAGCCTAAATAAGTGTTACATATCGGACAATAATGCTGAATTTTTTTACAGGCATCTGTACAATACGGTATCCAAACACAAGGCCAGCATCTGAAAATAAATAATATTGTGCCTTAATTATTAATTAAACTATATAATAATAGTCACATTATAATTCACTCTAAATAAAAATTGTATTGAGAATTAATTTTAATACCTATTGATTAATAAATAGTTGTTATTATTAAAACACTATGCCATTGTTTACGAATATTTGTTACTTATCATCACCCTATCATGCACAAACTAGCTATTTGGCAGATATATAATTGAATAAATAAAAATGTGGACATCAAAACAGTAGTCTCTCACTGACTAGCTTCTTCAAAATTGAATACAATTAACTCTCTTTAGCCAAGTTATTTTCTACAATGTAGTTTTGATGGTTGCAAACATATTATTGCATAAAAATGCTGCTTCATTAAACATTAAGTAAAAACCTTCACAAAATTATTATACATTGAATCAATTACCCAACTTTCTACAAGAATATAAATAAATTAACTAAACACTTCGAGTAAACATAGACATAAACAATTTTATAAACCTGATTGACCCGTACTTGGACAACAAACATCGGGCACCTTTATTAACCTTGGTAAAGTCAATAAAGTTGCATAACAAACACCTAATAATTAACCCTTAATTACTCGCGTGGGGTATATCTTACCCCACGGCGTATTTGAAGCGTCGTATCTCCGCCATTTTTAAAGCTACCTGCGTGCCTTTCTTAGTAGCTGCCTAAATACCTTCCCCTGCCGTGAATCACTCGCGAGCGCCGCTCCATGTCGTGTGGTTGTGTCAGGAGATCGCGTCTGGGGTATATATTGCCCCACGCGAGTATTCGTGCAACTTTTTTGGACGAGTGAGTATGTGTATTTTTATTTTATAATGTGCAGTACATATACTAAATGGTTCGTTTTTTTACTTATCTTTGTTTTATGTCTATTTGTTTTAGGTTAGAACGCCTAAAATGGCAAGTAAGCGTCTTTCTGACTACCAGATTGTTGAGCGTTTGGAAGACGACGAAGAAAGCATCATAGATAGTTCCGATGAGAAGATGAGGTAGACGAGGACGTGATCCAGAGTGACCACAACTCAACCAAATGTGTGCTAACTATACGTCGGCAGACGAACAAAAAGATGACCTATGGTTATATTTACCACACTGCCTAGGGCCATACAAAAACGGCTAAAAAAATGCTCAAGTTCAGGATCCTAGCCCCACTTCCAGAGGTTGTCCATCGACAACTTATAAAAGGTGCCATATCTGTCCAAGGTCAAAGGATAAAAAAATAAGATTTATGTGTGCCAAATGCCACCAGCAAGTTTGTCACGACCATTCCACTATGATATGTGATAAATGTATTGAATAAAAAGTTCCTAAATTTAAAGTTTCATCTTTAAAAGTTTATTATATTTATATTGATTAAAGATAGTATTATAATTTAGAACAATGTTGTCTCTTTCTAATTTTTATAATAAAAATAAAAGTATGTCATTAAAAATATGTTTTATTATACCTTTAAAATTGGGGTTAAATATACCCCACGCGAGCGTAAGTGTAACTATATGGACGCGAGTAATTAAGGGTTAAAACAATAATTATAAACGCTTATTTTTTTAATTGTCTAGTGTTATAAAATGCTAAATGGACATATTTATCTAAATATTATCACAAATTAACATCGGAAAATCTTTAGAAACATAGCGTGTAAAAAAAATATCAATAAAAAAATACGTGTGGCACTCGAGGACTGCCGCGGTAAAGCTATTGCATAGCATCGCATCACTGTGCCGGTTGGAGTGGGGGGTGTTAGGTTTTTTCGTTACGGAATTTTTACATTCGGTCGCCGCGCTCAAAGTCTGAGATAAAATCTATGCAATAGCTTAAAAGTTTATAGAGAGAATATTATAGAGTCCATACTCTCCTTTCTTCACATAGCAGCTAGCTGGTATTTAATTAAACCACCATTTAACTGGACGTGATTGTCCGTAGAGCAACATTACCTATAAGGCTCTACATATTTAATTTTTATGTTTATTAGTTTTATTTGTTGAATATATCTCCTGTTTCCTTGAAATACTAAATTTATTCATTCGATTCGTAAAACACGGTAGACATTTGTCACTCTTTACGAGGGTAATATCTTTACTAGGTCCCAAATCAGCATCATAAAAGTGCCCAAAAAGGACGGAAGATTCTCGAATAGTGGGGTATACTTTTTTTTAGATTATATCTGTAGGTATCTCTTGTTTAGTACAAGTACAACTTACCCAAAAAGGCACAAAAGCCCAGCGACCACGTGTGTCCTTAACGAAGTCTCCGTCCGCGTATATGTTGTAACTTGCTGCTTGCATGTATTGCAGTAGCAGGATGTAGGATATGGTCCCAAATTGTTGACCACTATGACTGGTGGACTGTCCACTATGACGATGGTACGGGGTGGACTGGATACAGGTGGGTTTGGTTGGTTGTATGTGTAACTTGGTTGATTGTGTGTATAACCTGGTTGTGGAGGCGAATAAGGTGGTGGGCTAGGGTATTTTTCGTCTGCCATTTTATCCTGAAATTTTTAAGTTTTTGATACAGTTATAGAATACGAGAGAAGATTCTAATGACGTTATGGTATGTTATGATGCTGAAGTTATGGTAAAATGTAATGACACCCATGCATAAATTGTACTTAAAAACGTTATTCTTTCTTTATATACTGAAAAACAAATCAAAATCAAAGGTCAAAAAATTGGTGAATGCGATTTTCACATGCGGAAAGTTGTTTCATAAAATCACTTTAAACGTAACAATATTGATCATAAAATTATCTATGTAAAAGGTGTCCTTATAAACTATAACATGAGATATTAAATAAACGAAAATTACCTTTTTTTCTTCCTTTTGTATTTTCCTCCAAACGGCACTGTTTTCGCATCGACTGATATTGAATATTTGTGTATCATGTTGATATTATTCTATGATAAGAATTTCATTTATCAAACGTTATCTTTATCCAACATGATTCATATCATTCACATCTATATTAAGCTACAAACGCAACAGGTCGAATTCTTTACAATTATTGAGATAATATTTAAATGTAAATTATGGTGGGCACCTCTTGGGTGCTTTGCAAAAGATGATATTATATTAATATTATATTATATTATTAACTAGCTTTCCGCCCGCGGCTTCTCCCGCTTTATCTAAAACCTAATAAAATTAAAACCTTCCTTTTTAATCACTTTCTATTGAAAATTTAAATTAAAAAAATCGCATCAATATCCGTTGCGCAGTTTAAAATATCAGAGAAAGAAGATCATATGATACTAGCGGTTCGCCCCGGCTTCGCCCGTGGTACCTACATGTTTACGTTTTTTTTCATAAAAACTATCCTATCTCTCAAGTTGGATCGAACTGCACATGGTGTGCGAATTTTATTATAATCGGTTAAGTGGTTTAGGAGTCCATTGAGGACAAACATTGTGACACGAGATTTATATATATTAAGATTGATAATGACCTCAAATTTACGGATTAATAACATAGCTTATGTATTTTAACTGCGGTGTAGATTTTCTGTAGATCTTGTAGAGTTAAGAGATGTAGAGTTAGACGCTTGGTTCTACATAATATCTGATAAACTTTTGGAGTACAAACCCTACAGTCGCGTCTTGGCATCATTTTATATGAAAGTGGGAATTCATCTTACAGTATATTATTTAGGAATGGCATAAAAAATAAAAAATAAACAAGTCAATATAAATAACATTTATTTTCATTATGAAAAAATTGTACTGTAATGTTATTCTCTATAATTTTTTATTTTAAATTAACTATACAGTAAATCACCAAAATAGCTTAACTATTTCTCATTAAATAAAGGAATTAATTGTACTACAATTTGGTTCATTTTGTTTAACTAGTTAATAAATAAAAGTAATGAATTTTCCTCATTCTTATACTTTAATTATTATTATCTATCTACCTTAAATTCACATAAATATAAATAACTGCATAATAGTGACTTAGAATTAAAAAGTACAACTGACCATTAAAATAAATTAATAATCATAATAAAATATTCGTCTTTGTGATACAATGACTGAAAGAATAATAATTTCATATGCACATTATATAGATAAGGGTATTATGCGTTTTAAAATGAATAAACAAAAACAAGTGAATCACATTATGAATGATTTTTAACTATTAAAAAACAACGATAAGAAAAGTTATCATGCTCCAATGCATGTATGAAGTTATGATTGCTCATGTTTTTTTTTTTTTTGTTTGAAATGAAAATATACCTCAAAAAGTGTCTTAATAGTCCATGAGGGACATTATCGGTAAGTAGTGAAACCGTCTTTTAATGTTATGTATCTTAATTACGTACTGTGTACACAGAAACATAATACAATATTCCTATAAACAGAAAAAAAATTAAAATTTTAAAACAAATTATTCTTGTCTTAGAACTATAATTAATATCTAAAATATCGTCAAGATTATAATAATATACCTAATACGTACATAATATTAATTATAAATATGTATTAAAATACCATTATATACCATCTTCCTCCTTGTCTTTACATACTAATGTTTTTACGCATTCATTTCACTTTTATTTAAATATCAAGCTTATTTACATAAGAAGTAATTTTACGAAGGTATTACTCGTATCACATGGATATAATAAATAAAAATAGCCTTCAATGTTTGTTTGGGTACCAACTCTATGACTAAATTTCTTGTAATTTTTCTATTACAAGAAATTGATCGTAAATAATTTACATTATATTTATAGTCTATATATAAGTATTGAATGCTCAATAATATACATGAATTGCCATAAAGAAACAGCGTTATTATTTTTATTCATTTCGTGACTAATAAAAACAATACAAGAACTACGCTCCACGGTATGAACCTACATACGAGTTACAATTAGGACAATAATGGTCAGCATTATTACAAGACTCCACACAGTACGGTAAACACGCACACGGCCAGCATCTGTAAACAAATAAGAAATGTTATTAATAATACAAAGTACAAACATTGTTTTTAATATAGTATTCATTTACAAAGACTTTATTGGGACTGAAATTAAACTGTTACGGGGATGGAATAAAAAGTTGTTTTAGGTAACTCATAATTCCATTTAAAATCTTTTGAGCAGCATTAATTTTTTTTCAATATATTACAATTTATAGGATAAAAAATCTGTCGACTAGATTTGGAAGTGTATCCTTTACATTATTACTATTATTTTCTACCGGATTCAATTATTTACATTGAGCTAGAGTCAAGAAAAAAATATTGATTTATGGTCATTAGGCATTACGTTTATAAAACTTTTAACGTAATTAAAAAAAATATAGGTACCTTATAAAATTAATTACCATTAAATGCTCTTTGTTTCTATGTTGGGTAAAACCGGGATAGATGCCCCACTTTTTGGAATAGCCTCGTAATTTAAAAAATATGAATCTTATACGAACACTGCATGAATATAGCTAGGTTAATTATCTGTTTTGAATTGTTGTGTATATTTTTTATCCTATCATTTATAGATAAAGTGTAATAACAATTTTTGTAGAACACCTTTTTTGGGGATAGATGCCTACCTATATGGATAGTTGCCCCACCATAAAAATACTAACGAGGATAGATGCCTGCAGAGTGGGATAGATGCCATACATACTCTATAAACGCGAAATCAAATAAAATTTATATGATAAACCGGCAAATATCATGTTAACATAACTAACACTAGTTGTTCTGTTGTCCAAGAATATACTCGCGCTCGCACTCCTTTTCTTTTAATAATATACATGAATTGCCATAAAGGCCATGTATCCCAGTGCGGCATCTATCCCGGTTTTACCCTTATTGTAAAATTTATAGGACCACATAGTTTGACCGGCGTTATATTTTAATGGAAAACATGAACTGGTTACAGTCAAAACATTTGCATGTTATAAAACAGTTTCATGAAACGTTCGCTTTTCATATTTTATACAAATTATTATCGTTTCATCGCTCTATGTTTTAATAATTCCAGACTTGTTTAAACACGGCACATGTATGCTGTAACTATGTAAACTTTATACTTGCTATTTTGGAATAACAGTTTTAAAAAGATTCAGTATAAATGAATATCGCTAAAGTAAATTTTCAATCAATACCACTATCATTAATCTATAACATTCAATTGAGTATTATCAGAATGTTTTCACGATTATGTGATTATTTACTATTGACGTAAAATCTATACAAAAGATACAGAAATTCATAGTATTTCACTTCGTGAGTGCAATAATAAGAATATTCTAATGTTATATTATATTGTCACTCGAAGGTCTCCAATGCAATGAGTTTTCACACGCAAATGCTAATCGACGACGTTATTTGTTTCACATTTTGAAGCAGTTCATTGTTTTAATTATTACTTCTTTAAACTGGTAGAGATAAACTACGATAACATGGCGCGCCCCTCCAAAATTCAAAACGTTTGAAAGTATTTGTGAAATTCATAATAAATAATATAATAATATAATATAATAATAAAAATTAATAATTTAATTATTATATTATTATAAATAATAATAATATAATATTTAAATATTAATTGTATTTCACTACACACATTGAAACAGTAATTTGGAGGGGCGCGCCATGTTATCGTAGTTTATCTCTATGTGAAAATAAATATCAATAGAATAATAATACACAACATAGAGGTATGAAGTATGAACATACGAAATCTTTGGAATTCACTCAATTCATTGTTGTTCCGAGAGCCACTTTGATCCACGAAAATGTAAACAGTCTATATTATCTGGTTCATCAAATTTACGCCAATCAATTATCCGTTAAAGTAGAAGCCAGAATAATCATTACTCACCCAATTAAGCAAATTAAAAGAGCGAATAAATGCGTTCTAACAGACGGCATTCTTTCCACCCTTGTTGTTATGTGCTGACCACAAGAGACGCATACAATTATCGCGGAGTTCGGGCCCATAGCATTAGTGACTATAACGGGGACAACGTTGGTCCCTTGGATAATTGTAGCCTGCATTGGTATGGCTTGAGGCTGACTGGTGACGGGATAATCCGTGGGCGGACCAGGGTACGGTGGCGGGTTTTGAGGTGGGTACGTGTGTTGTTCACCACCCATGTTTGTCTGAAATTTTAAATTTTATTGATTTATTCTAAGTGAAGAATTGAACAATGAAAGAAGTGTGGTAGGAGATTAATGAACATGATTACATTGATAACAGGCCTTAGATTTTATCTATAAATTGTTTTAATGACTGAAGAGTGTTAACCTTTATCATGAAGCGGTAATTGAACCTGCATTTTTTCATAAACTAAGATAGTATTCTTAGTAATATTTTGGAACGATATAAAATACTGATAATTATTTATTAGCTTGTAAGATAGCGCTGATGGATTTTCGGTAAATTTGAAAAGAATCATGATAATTAGTTCTAGTTGAAAACACTGTTTCTAAACGCATTTTCTTAATTGTTTTATTTCAGCTAAAACTATTTACAGGAACGAGTTATAGCGCAAATACAATCGTGCGATAGTAAACATTGACTAGGCGTAGCTTTCTTTTTTCATAACTTATTTTATATTCTTTTTTAAATTACAATCGACTCTAATACTTTTCGCTGCTATCTCAATATCATCCATTTATTTGTTCTAAATCACATAATTATATTATAGCTTCATAAAAACTACACTTTTACATGGTTTTACATCAAACATTGCCACTTACACAATAATTACACCCGTTAGTTAATTATTTTGACGCTTATCATGAAAAACTACCTTACAAATGAAAGGACACGTATACACTATTTTATTATCTATTTGGTAGCGTTCATGACATCATACTTTTATCAAATATTATTGATTTGATGACGTATGTGTATTTGATTTGTATTTGGAGTGTTATAAAAAGCTACCATGTAGTATTTTAACAAATACAAGGAAAGTTGATGAAAATTCGAGACTTCAATAACTACAAATGCTATTTACTATAAGATAATAATTAACTACTTTAATGTACAAAATATTTATGAACTTACATTTTTGTCCATGGTTTAAACTCTATAATAAATCCTAAAGATTGTGTTAAATAAAATTTTCACTAAAACCACGAATTAGCACTCTTTATCACGCTTCAACTTCGACTGAACAGTCGATCAACTAGCTCCTTTGATAAACACGTGTGCTGCAAAATAAAGGCTAAACTTTTGTGGGTTCTGTTGCTTTTTTAATGTTTTAACTATATCAGATAAGTTATTTTTTTTTTAGTCTTCAATTTGTAGAGCTCATATAATTATGAATTGGTATAGTGTTTTTAATTTACAATAATTTACTTGTTTAAATTTTGATCTTTGAATATGTTTAGTCCTTTATTTCGCATATTTTTAACCAAAATGTGAGATTTTAGTAAATTCTAAATAATTAGAAATAGAAATAGAAAGCGTTTAATTTGCCACCATGTAAAAAATATAAATCTTAGTACTTAATATAACACACAAAACAGAAAAAAAAAACAAAAATTTGACCACTGGGCTTTCTGGTCGCCAAGCAAGTAAAACTCAACTAGTTAAATTATAAACAAAATATGTAGATTTATGCGTCTTTTTTATTGCTTAAATGTACTTTCATGAATTTTTAAAAATAAAGGCTTCTTCTCTGCTGCTCTATATTAACTTTTTAGTTAGTGTGGCAAATTTAATGTAAAAAAAAATAGTGAAAAGATTTCGCTTCACGTAGGTATCTATTAATATACACCTGACTGGGTTCAATTTAAAATATAAAAAATAGTCACAGAACTCTAAATAACTTTCGAATACCTATAGATAATGTTCTTCGTGTAACGTATTACCTGATAAACCTAGATAACGATAACTGCAGATATTAGAACACGCAAAGCAATATATTTATTGCAAAGTATTAATCAAAATAAGATATAAATGTACATATTCTTATCGCCCTCTAATTACCAACAAAACCCATGTACCTACGTACTTGATATGAAATCTATATATTTTATAATCTTATTTATAAAAGTCACACATAAAAACCAAGATAAGGAATGATTTATTTATAATATTTCCAATTGTAGCGTATTTGTTTTTATTTATGTTTATATTGCTTTCACATAGAATTTTAGAACATTTTTATGATTGAAGGATTACAGTGTAAGTATAAGATGTTATGTTTCAGTCCAAAATCACGAAATTACAATTCAAGTTGTCTGATAAAAATATTTTTGAAATGAAAAAAATGAAAATCGTTTAAAATATTATCTAAAGGCCCATTAGTGCTTGCAATCAAAAAGGCTCTCCCTCAAATTAGAACTAGTTTATAAAACCATTCAATCGCAGATGTTGATAATTATCTCACAAATAAAAAGAAAAAAATTGTAGAGCCAAAATAACAATTATTAGCAGTGTTGTCAAAACCGAACATAATATGAGAAACGCTGTCAGGAGAGATAAGTATAATCTTGATGGAAAAGCTATTTCACTAATGCACGAACAGAATCAAAATATACGCCCCTAATCTATCATTTAGGAACTTTTATTGTTCACATACGTAACGTCTGTTTCATAAAAATATCTGTATGATATAAGCATTTATGAAGAAGAGGACCTTTACAATTCATAGTTATTCTGATAAATATTCTGCAGAATGTGAGTGATACAGCTGCTTACAATTATTCGTTTGTACTGATATTTTATATTTTCTGTGCTTGTAACATTTATTTAATAGGCAACTATTTTAGGAATATTTCTACAGAAATAATTAATACCAATTCAATGAATAAAACGGGGAAAGATCGATTACCGTCACAAATCTTAACTATTTATTATATTTGAAGCTATATGTTTGTTCCAATGTTTATTCTGCCATAGGACGAAACTTGGAATTTTATTATTCTTACAATGAACACGAATTAAGTACGGATGTCTCATTCCAAAGATAAGCCAGAGGCGAATGAATCACAGTTTATCTGATAAACATTTCACAAGAAGTGCACCTTTTTACGTTAATCCCATTTACTCATATTATTTTACATTGTATATGTAATAAATCGGTAGAAAGGTCAATTCTGTACATTGAAAATATTGAAAAAATAAATAGCAGGGGGTGTAAAGAGCAAATACTGGATCGATACCAAACCCAAATATGTGATTAAACATTTTTTTTATAAGATGTCATTGTTAGAGTTACTCAAAATGGAGAAATAAACCATCCACGCGAAGACCGACATCCGCGCGGACGGAGTCGCGGGCGGAAGCTAGTACATAATTTATAGGAATAATAGTTCTCCTCAAGTTTTTCAGTATTAATTTAATTAAATATAATTATACAAGTTAGTAAAATGTTGTAGAGGAATGTTATGAGAACGTCCAATCCGTATCCGTTCTTTATCCTGCCTAAAACAAGACATGATAAACGACGAGCTCGTCATGGAATATCCCACTTCTTGTCTTATTAATTTAATACTTACACAAGTTATTTAGGAAGTTAGGAAGCTCTACTTACATTAAAATGATACTCTAAGTACATTAAAATAATACATTATTGCTACGTATTTAAAAAAAAACAAAGCGTTGTAGTCTTTTATTTATTTAGGCTGGTTAATTATTAACCTATTCACCCATAATTGAAAACTAATTGGATATATTTTTCAATGGAATTTTAATTAAGTAGATTTAGTAATTCTTTTACAAATCTACTATATAAAAATAAGTCGGGTTTTCCTTCCTGACGCTATAACTCCAGAATGCACGAACCGATTTCCACGGTTTTGCATTCGTTGGAAAGGTCTCGGGCTCCGTGAGGTTTATAGCAAAGAAAAGGTGTCTCTGGTGGCGAAACGGAGTTCGCCCGGTTTGCTAGTATCTAATAAAGGAAACATTAATTAACTAGTTATTGTAAATCACATCTACAAAAAGTAAGTACAAGTTATAACAATTACAAACGTTTATAGTTAAACGAGACGTTGGAATTATTTATATCGACTCATGTTTTATCACTTCACAACAGACTTAGTAATCGACCGCTAGCTCGTGAGGCACAATGTCGATGTTTATATTTAGTATCGTTTACCTATTACAAGTGTTATTCTATATAATTGTGACTTTATTTATTTTTATCATTGGATGTCGGCTTTATTTCCAACCAGTGAAAGAAGTGTGTAGATGTAAGACGAAGCTTAACGGGAAGGTGGCTCTAGTGACGGGAGGGAACTCGGGCATCGGGCTGGAGACGGCCAGGGAGCTGGCGAGCCGCGGGGCGAAGGTCATCATAGCGAGCAGAGACGTCGCCCGGTCCGCGGCAGCCGTCAGCGACATCATCAGCACCACGGGGAACCCGCACGTACAACATAAACACTTGGACCTCTCCAAATTTAAAAGCGTTAGGCAGCTCGCCGAAGATATCAACAAAAGCGCAGATCCGCTGCATATTTTGGTTAACAATGCTGGAGTCGGCAGTCTAGAGAATCGTCTCACTGAAGATGGAATTGACAAGATCATGCAGATCAATCATTTTGGACATGCTCTGTTAACTCATTTGTTATTGGATAAGTTGAAGGAATCAGCTCCGAGCCGGATCGTCGTTGTATCTTCACTCTTGCATTATGTATCTAAATTGGATTTAAATGATTTAGCGGCGAAAAAGAAGTCTCATTACATGGTGAGGTATAATAACAGTAAGCTATTAAACATATTATGGGTGCGAGCGCTTGCCAAGCGGTTACCAAAGGGTGTGACTGTCAATTGCTTGCACCCTGGTTTGGTGAGCACCAACATGTTCCAAAAAGTACCACCGTGGCTAGGTTATATTGTTGGAAATGCTATAGCGATATTTTTTAAGGTTCCAAAGGAGGGAGCACAAACGGTCATACATTTATGTCTAAGTCCTGAATTTGAGGAACAATCTGGTGGATATTATATGGAGTGTCAGTTAAGAAAACCTTCGAAAGTGGCGCAAGATGAGGATTTATCGGAAGCTGTATGGCAGAAAACTATGGAGTTGATCAAACAATGATTTTGTATTATTAATTGGATCTATAATATTATGTGAGATATTAACACAGATATGTACGGCTCTACGAGGTTATTGATAGTCATATCAAGGCACTTATTATTGTTATATTTACTTAATTGTTTAAACGAAACCTTTTAGGCCTAATCGATGAATATTCGCATTAATTAAAATAAACCGATTTCAACGGGTCTTTTTTGGAAGATGGGATTGTAGGTAAATATTGAAAAAAAAATATAGATATATAAAAGTTATTCATTATGTTTAGTTTATAG
>CAJQZM010041503.1:0-22740 GCA_907164665.1 Colias nastes | reverse complement strand
AGTAGACGTGACGCATGGAGCCACGACACAAATCTTCTGCGGTTTAATCCTGTCGCCCCGTTTTGGCTTGACGTTGAGTTCTGGGACACCCTGTATATGATTGTTTGCATAAATTGTCTATCAAGGCATTGTCATACTCATCCGATACCTACTCAGAATAAAAAGTAAGAGTAATTAATTAATTGAAATAATAATTAGGTAAGTAATTAAAATACTATGGACAATGATTTCCACCAATGTCTGTCAACTAAAACCATTTATCTGTTTCATGTTTGTAGGAATATGACTTTCCTCAGAATCAAAATAATTTAGTAATACACACTTTTCCAGTTTACTTTATCTGAGCAGAGACCAAATCTGACTATAAGTTGCGCATCTCAGTTATTACTCTACATTGCTCTACATATTCAGAAAAATAAATAAATTGATTGAATTTTTTTTAATTTTTCAAATATTTCTTATCGCGATTCGGTTTAGCTTATTTAAATTTTTTGTTCTTACGCCCCCGCGTTTTGGGCTTAACAATTCAGTGGAGTACCTAAGTACCTACGTAACTAGGTAATAATTTAGGTAAATAGAGATGTAGGTAATAAGTATGCCAACAAAATACATTGTTTTGAATATGTACCTATGTAAGAAGAATTGCAATGGTTAGAGAAAGGAGGATAACAATATAATATTGATATGCATCAAGCGCATAGGTGCTCCGTGCTATACTAATACCAATAGTAGGTTTAACAACTAAAGGACAACTATCTAAGAATCAAAATTATCAAATTACTTACTTTTGACTGAACTTCTTAATAACTACTTTAACAGAAAGGTTCGGGTCATAGAAAAAATTACTTTTACAATATTATATCTACAGATAGTGATATAGCGAAATGATTGTTAAAAGTTATATACTTTGTAATTGTAGTTTAACTACGTCCATACTTTGCATCAGTTACTATAAACTATGCGTTGTGGTTTTATTGAGATAACAACGAAAACATAAAATTTTCCGAGCTTTATAGTATTCACTCGAGTTGCGGATGTTACTGCAGATGCAAACGTGTACGAGAGAAATATAATTATTTATTGATGCGCGACAGCTTTGTTTGATAAACCAGTATGTTTATCAAGAGGAAACAATGTAATATTATTATTTTTATAGTTGTATAAACTGTTAAAGCTTTGATTATGTTATTAGCGTTAAAAGAAATCGTAAATTGGTCGATAAATATCCATAATCTCTTCAATAACGACTTTATAAAAGCAATTTAATAGAACAGGTATGCAATGATACAATCTTTGTATACAATTTAAAATATTGTCAATGAATGGCCATTCATTGACGGTGATTGAGGACGTTTAGCCAAGAACGTTGCGTAAATAAGATTATTGCATTGCATTATGGGTTCTTTTTTTAAATTCTACCTACTACGATAAAATATTTGTCTCTACAACTATCTTACCTTATAGTCCACAAATCGTTTATTTGATTATCGGCGGCCCTCCCATACGCCCGAGCGGCGGTAAGAAACCCCGCGCACTGAGGGCATTTCAATACACTCCGCGTGAGGGCGCCCTCCGGCTCCTGACACAACCTCGACCATCGATCCACCCTTACGCTTCCCTATTTCGCAATCTTAATACTAGAGAAATAAGGTTCAAATTTGTGGAACACCCTCGGCGCTCCCGGAGATGTATCCCTTGCTGACGTTACCCGCATGGGACTAAATGTGCGCAGATTATTACTGGCCTTAGCCTTACACAATACGTATGTACATAACGCTGCTAGACGTGACGCGCTCTGTTGCTTCTTCATAATTGACAGATTAATTCATTCATTAGGTACAAGAATAGAATCCTTTGTGTGCGATCGAGAAGAAAAACAAGTTGGTATAAACAAACAACTTTATTAATGTAATAATATGAATAAGAATGGTTAACTTCTAAAATCACAACATATGTACGTTTCTTAACTCGCAATAAATTATTTCGTTAATTGACTAATAATGTCAATTTCATTTGTTAATTAAAATAATTAGATGACTTAATATCATTTGAATACATATATTTTATTTATACATATTTATGATATGTATCACATGTTAAATTTCTCTCAATTTTGCGACGCAGTCAAATTGTTTTGTGATCATTATTATGCGTATTATGTAGGATATAACATAATAATTACAATTGATTTTAAAACTAAGACTTCGTTACAACTGCATTTATAAGATTTCTTAAATTGAGAACGTTACGCTTTATAAAGTCCCTTGTTATTGGAAATGTCGATTAACATAATATACAAAAAAATGAAATTCATGACATTATACATAATTAATAATTATAACATGCTTTAAAAATAAACTTTACACTAATGACTTAAAAAATGTTTACATTACAACAACGTCAAGTTGAGGTATGATTTTCTACAAAAGGAAGAAATATTATGACTAACTGTACTTCTTTCCCATTGAACTAGCATAAATCGATATATTCAGATATTATTTTTTCGAATAATATGGATTAAAAAGAAACATTACGTTAAAAATACTCGAGATAGATTAATTTATCATGAAATGTTCTGTTAAAATGTATAATGTACTTTTGTTTTTAAAGTCTTCGAGCATTCGAGCATTAAAAATACTTCGTAATACTGGATAATTGTATCATGTACTATAACTGTTTAAAGTGCTATGTAACAATGCATTTTACAGAGGTACATTATGATTTAACAATAAAATGCAATTGAAATGTACACGGTCAAGTTTCACAATATAAACGCATCTCTTGTGTACTTACTATCTGCAATCTGCAATAAAGCTTAACAATAAGTATTAATCAAAATATATAAAAATACTATTTCTATTTCCTACAGCTTTAAACAGTGTTAATATAATTTTATTGTGCAGCATTACTTTTATAATAATTAATTTTATTATCCAATCTAGCGAAAATAAATAAATCTTACTCACAAAAATGTATATTATTTCTTTGATTTTTTTTTCAAAAATTTGCTAAACTGGTTGAATAAGGCGGTTGAATAATAAACGACTATCAATTTCGAAGTATTCTTATGAAATAGTAATTTATATGGTTCATAGAGCTATGAAAACGTCATCAATTCTATAATATATTATATGTATAAAACAATATAAACATTAAACAACACACATCGCAATAAATAATTATTTAAAGATTAATATATTTTATAAATTTGTACCTAATATAAATAAAACGTAAAGAAACATGTAGTCTCATTGGTTCGACAGCAATAGCACCATACCAAAATATAAAAAAGACGACAAAATTATCCGAACCGTTCCTATGGCTGCCTTAACTTTCTACTAAATGTACACATACAATGAGACTCCACATACAAAAATCATCCATCCCACTACATAACAAAAATCACGAACCAAAAAAGCACGTTATATAAAACAATGAGACTAACTTCAATAGCCATCAACCCGCGAATATTTAAATTTCAGACTCAATGTGAGTTGGATCATTTCTGCACCAGAGTCCGCCTGCTCGTTGAGCGCATTGGATACGCTCCGTCCATAGCCTCCGTCGAAATTCGAATTGCGAATATTACGTCACTACGTAAATTAAACTAAAAGGGGAAGTATTTAAAGGCGATATTAGCTTGCGCTGGCTTAGGGAGAGGCGCGTTAATACTAAAACAGTCACAGAGCCGTAACAGTCTATGCGTGTATTGGTCATAAGGAATGGAAGATGTGGCACAGCGGAGGCCAGTACACGCGGAAGGCGTTCAGCGAGTGCTATAAGTCAGTCTCGGTCCACTGCTAATCCCCGCGGCGCAAGCGGCGCGCGGCCGCCGTGTTGTGCCTGTACCACCATACCTGGAAATTGGGCGAATTATATGAGATTCTGAACATTTTATATATTGAAATTATGTTAAATTTCGAAAATTATAGGTTCTTAAATAAAATTTTATCATTGCAGATATTATGTGTTATGTAAAGCTCCATAGTCATGGTAAATATTAGTTTAGCAAAATAGGTTGAAGAGTTGCTGTCAATATGTTTTTGGCAACACTGCATGTTGAAGAATTGATAATAATGCATGGTGCAGTTCGCCTGAGGAGCAACAACGCTTAAAAAGAGTTTATAGCAACCTTTTTGATTAGCTGAACAATTAATGCTTACCATGAATACGGAAATTTCTTGTAATTTATTTTATCAAACAATCTACAAGACGAAAAACGATAAACGGAAAAGTTAATGATTTTTGTGTACAAATGCAGTTGATCATGAATCATGATAAAAGTATAAAGTTTATGAGTTTTTTTGTCCTTTACAGTGATGAGTAGATAAATCTTTATCTTTTATTATATGCTGTTATCCTAGGCTATTAGACGAAAACATATTTACACACTTAAAAGATAAAGATCTACAGTCGTTTAAATTTTTTAACATCACGATTAATGTAGTATGTAGTATGTACAATTTAAACAAGCATGTAAAATAGATATTTAAAAAAAATATTTTATCCTGTAACCTGTTTAAATTAATCTAAAAGTATTTTTTAGGATTTCCTGTATTAATGGTAGGTATATTAATACTAAAATCCTAACAACTGCATTATTTATCAGCTAATAATATTGTTGTTTCTAAATTAGAAATCTAACTTTTGCGAAGCATGACACTGCAAAACTAAAATATTATATCCTGCGAACTTTGCAATCATTAAAACAATATTTATTGTTACTGATAAGATACTAACTTGTAGCAGAATGACGATATCTAGCGTCACTTGAATGCTGCCGCAGACCCCGAACTGTGTGGGCGCTTCTCTGATCACAAAGTATGCAGTCTTGAAGATGTCACCAAACGTCCACATTATAACCATACTTACACTACAAGTAATAAAAAACCAGTTATCATGTGAATAAATATAGTAAACAATTCATTTAAAACACTCCAATTACAAATCTTAATGGTTGTAAGTTTTTATTATTATATGTTGTTATCAATTTGATAGATTAAAATGTTTAAACAGTATTGAAACATTAATTTTAAATAATTTTTTGTGTGTTAGATCCATTATAAATTCTGAAGTCTATGTGTAATATTTTGGTACTAATAATAAATTAACTGTACTTTTACTAATCATAATATTTTGATTACCTCATTCCCTCTGTACTTTTATTTTTGAGATTTTTGGCAATCTGAGGCGCACCAAGCATAGCCTCCGTGAAGACTGCTAGGAAGCCAATTAGTTCGACGAATGGGGAAAATTCTATTAATAAATACGTAATAGCTGCCCCAAGCACTGAGAAGACTAACATACAGTCTACATAACTCTGGAAGTCAGTCCAAGCCCAAAAATATTTTCTATCCATATCTGAAACATACCAATACATCATTATTTACATTAACTGTGTAATCATGTGTAGCAATGAGAGAATTTGTTAATGTAACTTAATAATATCTTAAGTAGGAAACATCATGCACAGTGTCATTTAGAGATAAGATAATGAAAATATAAATACATAGTGACCTGGTCATTGCTCTGTCCACAAACGAGATAAAGTAATACTATGTTTGAGAATATTATATAAGAATAGTATCAGAGCAATGAACCATGTTATACAAGCAATGTTTAAGTTTGGTGGACTGATGAATTAGATTTAAAACAAATGTACATTCCTGATTATTTTCCTTCAATCACCACATATCAAACATGAATTTGAACGAAAACTCAAACAAAACGAACCACATGCCACACAGTATAAACAAAACAAAATGTGTACACAAATAATGAATGTATAAATGGCAATATACCAAGCCATGATATATAAATCCAAAGTTAGAAGCGTGTACATCACTGGTTGCTGCAACAAAAATGATTGATGAATGAGTAAATCATATAGGTCACACAAACTGCATTCAACAAGGTGACTGGACTTACCGTAGAAGCGGCGCGGCTTCTCCCCGCCCGTGACGCCGCTCTGCTGCCCGAGCCAGCGCGCTGTTTCGTCTGGCTGAGCTGAGCCATTTGTACAACACAATAGTATATATAACATGAATATTGCACCTAATTCACCAATCACACCAACCACCAAACAAAACATAAAATAAATATTAAAAATAAAAAGATAAATTAGATCAATAAATAATAAGGATGGATATAATAACTGAAAAATATAAAATAATAAAAGAAAAAGTTAATTAATATTCATAAAAAAAATTTACACACCACCACCAAATAGGAATCAAGTTAGAGAGAAAAAAAAATTACATAAGTAATTAATATGTGTACATAATACAGAAGCATAGGTTTTCTACTGGAATATTATAAATATAAGAAAGAAGTTAATGAAATAACTAAAGAATTCCGTAAACCCCCTTACCGCAATAATAGTTAATTAAGTTTATTGAAGCATTTCTGTGGTTATTTATATTCATTTAATTTTAACAATTGCCATTGAATATACATTTCTAAGTCAACATACTGCTATTATTAAGAATTTTAATTCTACTAAAATAAAATTTTACCATTTCATAAACTTTACTAAGTAATTACCTATACATGTCTGTTTTCAAAAAGGCATGCAAACAGTTAATACAATAACATAAAAAGTTTTCATACTAACCTGTAAATATTCTCTCTCTAGCTCTTATGATTTGATTCTTTTTTCTCACATTCACACACAGATGAATCATTATAAACATTGTTATATTCATTACAATACTTTGTATTAGAAGAGGTATCTCATACCGCTTTCCAAACCTGCCAGGAGCATTCACATTAATTTATTACATCCTTATAAATGATGCCACTCTACAATGATAATACTTACCAGAATAAAATCCTAAGTGTATTGGCTATTAACAGTGTTAAACACACATACAAAGAAAAGCCCTCTGCATCTTGAGTCTTTTTAATTTGTTTATATTGTGGAATGTAAGGCGCAATACCTCCGATTATCATCGCTCCCGCTGCTCCCCAGCCAACGAGGTGGCCTACTGTTAGCCCCAATTCATCAGATATGATCCAATCCATGATAAAAAAAATATATTCTTTTATTTCTTTTCTTATTTTGATTTAACACATTGGCAAGTGTCACTAACGATTTCCATATTCACCACATTGTATTAATTTTTATTCTGCCTAACATTTAATATTAATGATCGAGTTCCTTTGGCAGTAGTTTCGATGGTAGTTTTTTCTTCGTTTTATTCCTTCAATGATTACTTTAATTTTGGGATTTTTCTGCGTCTTTTAGGAGCAGCTGTGCCTTTATTTAAAAAGATTTATGAAATGAATGAATCACTGATGATAAACTAAGATTTTAAGATAACTGTGGAAAAATGTAAAAAACAAAATCTACCACTGGATGCACTGGATAAC
Source organism: Colias nastes (assembly GCA_907164665.1). Lineage (NCBI taxonomy): Eukaryota > Metazoa > Arthropoda > Insecta > Lepidoptera > Pieridae > Colias > Colias nastes. The sequence continues at coordinate 15,369 of CAJQZM010041503.1, read as the reverse complement.
CATTTTGATAATTGAAGTGAACTAAATAAATATGCAAAAACCTTTGTAGGTGTAGAAGACTGAACTCTGAAGACACTGATAAATTGATATAGAATAATTAAACTAAAATAAACTTCTATGAACATGCCAAATTGACAATTGGTTTGACGTTCACGGTTCAAGACTCAAGTGACACCATAGTGACACTTATTTTTCTTAATTGAACTATTTGTTCAGGGCCCGGAAGGACGGTAGGAACTAGGATTCCATAAAATATATTTTATTCTTTTGTGCACAATGGTAGTTTCTGTGTAGTTTTCCAATTACAGAGCATAATGCGACTCAGTGGCGCACAATGCCGAATTATGCTGATGCTTAATTGGAACGTGAAATGCACCAGCAGGTTGCGATAAGTTCAGTTTTGAAAAAAAAATATATTCATAGAGTTAGCAATATCCTCATTAATGTGTAAATAAAGTGGTATACATAATAATTGGTTGAAAACTATTTACGGTTATTTTATGTAATTTGGATTTTGATTATTTCATTAACATTTTTTTCAATATTTGTACCTTCATCCATACTTATATTTATTTTTTTAACACAATTTGAATTAACTTTGATTATTTCGAAAAAACTACAATGAAACGAAAGCTTTAAAATTTTTTCCAACAATTAATAATATTACTAACGATAAATCGATTGCACGCATCCATTACTTTTAAGAGTGCTCGATTGTGCGAAGCGTTGCTGTAGTTGAAACATTCAACGTTAAGCATTATGCCGCATAATGCGCTCTAGTGCTGTAATTGGAAAACGGGGAATAACTTTAGTACGTTCTCTTGAATTAAGCGTCTTATTCACGGTCCATCTTGACGTACGTCCCGCCAAGGTCATACACGATGCACGACGCAAAACGACAGTGAATAGTATTGACGTACGTCAATAATTATTATTATTATGTTGCTGGATGTGCACGACCAATTTTTCATCCAGCGAGCACCCCCACTACCGCGAACGTCGTGCAGATGGAAAGTGAATAGGCTTGCTGTACAGCAGATCAGTGTTGCCAACAGAAATTAATGTAAATACTTGGGCGTGGCCTATTGATATGATTTTTTTGTGATAACTTAGTGAGTACATGAGCAAGCAAGAAACAGTTATTTTATATTTTTATGTACACAGGAAATACCCAATTATCATTACTTTTGGATCAACCTAGTACACATGAACAGTTTATATTCAGAAGTTATTATTTTAAAAGAACTCCAAGGCGAATTGTTGAATAACACAGATTTTATGCAAAAGTCCACTGCAGAAAAATGGCAATTTATTTAAAAAAATGTCCTAACGAATTTGTTTGTTTAAAAAAAATGATTAGCTATATACTCTCTGTTCCCGCCACTTCAGCATTTACTGAAAGAGTCTTTTCTGACATGAATGTGAAGTGGCGGGAAGAGAGAAACCGAGCTTCATTAAAAATTAATTAAAGCTCAAGCTCTTGAAATATATAAATTTAGATTTGGAATGTTTGGATTCATATAATTCATTTAAAAATAATGAAAAATTGTTAGGTACTGCAAAAAGTACAAAAAAATACATTTTTAAAAATATTTATTTACTCTTTATTTACCTCCTTTAAAATCAGATATACTCTATTTCTTCAAATAAAAGTTGGCAACCCTAGCCATGCTTGATGCGCGCACGATCGTCAGTAGGATACATCCAGCACCGCGGCCTTGAGCTGACGTACGTCGGGGATGGACCGTGAATAAGACGCTTTATAATTCAATGATCAATCGTGCGTGCCACAGAGTAAGTAATAATATATTGATAGTCTATGATTGATAGAATGATAGGTACTGAGTACTGACACTTGATAGATAATTTGACAATTTTGTCACATCATGTGCTATTTTTGTTATTTTTATGAATATAACATTTTGAATTTAAATCATATGATTTCAAATACATATATTTTAAAATGAACTTATTATCTAAATCATTACCTTTAATCCGATGCAATAAAAGTGTTCTACCCGTTTCAATTGGGATTTGGAGACCTAGTCTTCGATATCTTTCTAGTCAAAAGGAAGGAGGCCTGACTAAAAGTCGGTCTTCTCAAGATCGTGGGGATGTGTCCACTGACGTTAGACCGCTTGGAGAAAAAATCAAAGAAACCACTAAAACTGTATCCTATACAGGAATTATATTAGTCGGTGTGGGAGTGACTGGAGTAATATTTTACTATGTTTTTAGGGAATTATTCTCCAGCAACAGTCCTAATAGTATATATTCAGTAGCGCTTGAAAAATGTAAAAATGTATGTATCTATAGTGATTGGAATTGTAACTATATTAATTATAATTCCATTAAAACTTCAATCAGTTTTATATTATATACACAACTTGGATCAATATCAAAGGTTTGATAAATGTTTTCAATTGTAGGATCCCAGAGTCGAGGATGCTTTAGGTGCTCCCATAAAGGGATATGGAGAAGAAACAACAAGGAGAAGACGGACTCATGTCAGTCATGCTGTTTATGAGAAAAATGGAGTAAAGCACATGCGCATGAGGTTTTACATTAAGGGTATCAGAAATAAAGCTATAGTGGAATTGGATATGCAACAGGTATATTTAATCAAACTATAATTCATTCTACAATAATGCAGATATAGAGAACCAGTGTTTTTTTTTGTAACATCAAAACAACAGCTTTGAATAAAAACAGTATGATAACTAAATCAAAACAATATTATTTAGTTAATATTTCTTATAGAAGTGCCTTATCACTTTTTATACCTTTGTTATTTATATGTACATAGCAATTATTCACAGATTTTCTCATTATAAATATTTCTATTACAGAATGAGTATGGAAACTATATGTGCCGTTACTTACTTGTGCAGCTTGATGACTACAGTGGAAAGACTTTTATTATTGAAGACAATAGAGCAGAGTTGGATAAAACACCAGCCGAATTTAACGGCCAATTTCCAACATTAACACTAACTCAGTGAAAAACCAAGTGATATGTATAAATTCATTAGTTAAGTTTTAGAAATGTGAATAAAATGTACAGACAGATATTATGTTGGCATTGCTTTATTTTTATACCTTATTTGTATTTTAATATCTAAAACAATCCCTTCTGTTTTTATTTTCTATCTATTGTTTCTGAAATAAATCATATTTTCACTATCATAATTATTAATTACCTTCTGAATTAATATATGATTTATGGTTTTTCTTACATTTTTGGGATATTAACTAGCTTCATATTCCAATCTTGGAGCTTCATTGTGGATTTTTCCAAGGAATGATTTCCCATGCCATAAGCAAACGATTGTTAAAAACAAATCTCTTTATTTTACTAAAGATCCAATAAAATACAACAACCATGGATAGATATTGAGGCCAGGCCCATTTGATTTCTTGCAAAATACTTGGAGTGTATAATATTTTCATTTCAGGTATTTTTAGATTGATGTCAATAAGAAAAGACCCTGTTGAACCAATTTGATTTCTTACATATATTGGTTTTACAAGAGTTGTTGCTGGAATAGAAGAATTAAATTGAATATTAACATGGAAATATAATGATCATTTTTAAACAAACACCTAAATAGATTAGATTTTATTTTCATGTGCACAAATCATTCTGCCAACATGGTTATTGTGTACTGAAATAAAATTGCCGAGCTATTCTTTTAATTTCTAACTTGCTCATATTACTTATGGAATTTAAAAATTTGTATATTATTACATGAATACCTACTCTCTCTTAAAAAATAGTCTTCCATCATCAAGTCCACATTATTTTCAGTATATTTTGGTATATTAAATAATGATATATTATTAGTTGTATCAATATGATGCCTTAGACATGGCAAATGTGAAGTTTGATCAAATTTCAGCTGTCCATGAAACTTGAGACCAGAAGATGGTACTGCAAAATCTCTTGTTATAACGGCTAAGCTCTGCATTTGTAATAGACATACACTCTGTAAAAATATAAACATTATTGTAATACATGTATTTAGAAAGATATAGAAAAGAAGATGGTTACCACTTGTATCTTATCTCTATAAAGGATTATTTGTTTTATTGATATATTTTAATAAGTTTTGGCAATTTAAACTGTACTCACCATTAAATGGAAATCAAGGCCTAAAATTAAAATTATGGAAGAGATTGTGTGCATATTTGGTACATTTAAATTAAGTCTAAAATTTAACATATCATTCCTATTATCCTTATTGTAATCATGTTCTTGAATCTGAAATAAAAGAATATTTTATCAGATTTGTTGCAAAGAAAGAATAAGTAATAAAATTGAATTTAATGACAGACTCAAACCTGAACCTCCGCACAATGTTCTTCAAAATCCTTATTTTCATAATTAACTATGTGTGTGTCACCACATGTTAATGTAACACTAGGATCACTAGTTTCTGCTATAAGTAAGTAATCAAAGGTAGGGCGAATCACCGGCTTTTCATAAAAATAATGCGAATTTAGCCAAAAGCCTGAAATATTAATTTGACAATTTAACAATAAGATTTTAATTGTATAAACCATTGCAAATTTAGAATTTACCTCTACTTCTGTATGCTATTAAAAATGGTAAACCTATATTCAAAACTGTTGTGATGAATGTAAACAACATCGCTTTGGAAAGGAAATAACTTTTGTACTGAATTTCCACATTATAACTGAACAGCCTGTATAGACCCATAGCAATTTAGTTATTCAATATAATGTATTGCGTATAATTAAGGCTACTTTGTACATTATAATAATCGTTTATGCCGTTTTTAGCTACACTTCAGGCATCGAAAATAAATCAATATTTGTTATTATTTCATTGCCGCTGGCCGCTTCAACTGTTGTCTGTTGCCTAGCAACATATCAATTATCATTCGTTTATAGATGGTTTATAGTGAATAGTCTAAGAACAGTTGAGGATACATGACTTTTTGGTAAGTGATTCCAGAGAAAGTTTTTTTCACAGGTTTTTTTCTATGATTATGTAACTGAAATCAAACTAAATGCAAAATACATAAACTTACTAAAATTTTCTAGTTGTTACCTATTCATATTTTTTTTCATCAATGACGTACCGTTTTACATAATATCAAAAGCCAGCTCGGCTAAAAAAACTGTTAAAATATTGAACGCCTTTAAAAACGTCTACCCGGGCGAACTCAGGGTGAATAGTAATATAAACATACTAAAAATGAATCGCCAAATGTTGATAAGCATAAAACCACAAATTAAAACCCAAGGCTTATTACTTTTTAACGTTGTTGTTAAGGCACACGAAGAAAAGCAGACTTACTTAACTAGGTCTAGATATATAAAAAGTCGTGTTAGTTATAACACTTAAGAATGGTTGATAATTTTTTTTTATATTTCCGTCTCCACTTGTATTTGGCTACTAACTTTTAAAAAACGTTATAGAACTTACGTTAACTGATAGGAAACGACAACAGCAAAAACTACTCGGGCGGAGCCGAGGCGAGCAAGTATTAGCATACTTAAAAGTTAAAGCGTTTATTTCTACTTTTCCAACAATCACGTAATCCTAGAGGTTACAATTGACCGACTGTAGACAAAACGGCTTTGTTCCAAATGTAGTAGGTCTGGCGCTTCCATGTTACACGATACTTTCGCGGTGTTTGAACTCGTATTTCTGTTACATATAAAACAGTGGGTTTAGTCAAAGAGGGCATCATTTGCTCTGGTGTCAACCCAGAGCAAACATTATTTGAGTAAATTTAAAAGTGAATATGGCGGCTGTGGAAAAACCTATCGTGGATAAAATGTCATCAAGTATGACTTCCAGTATCACTGGAATGGGGCTTGGTGGAATAACTGGTCTTGCAACTGCTCTTAGCACGCTGAGCTGTCACTGTGAGCAGCAAATTACAATAGGTGGAATGCCGACGAATTATGTACCTGGCTTATCGGCGAATTACAATATTTCAAGCTTCTGCCAGCGTCCAGGACAAACTCGACGTTGGCCTATGCAGCGAGCTGGTCCAACAGCTCAGTTTAAGCCTGGTCGCTCCCACAGCACAGGTGCTCTACATCGACTAAAACATTCATCAAGAAATAGCCCCAATACGCAATACACTCATAATTTGATATGTAAATTGGCTGACCAAAATGAACGCCGTCGCCGTCAAGATGCTATGGAAATGATACCACAAAGTTTTTACGATCAGCAACCACTGAAGGTGGAACTTACGGAGTTCTATTCAAGGGATAATGCAAAAGAACATCATACAGAACAGTATGATTTGGTTAACGATAACATATTTCCAAATCCTATTCTAAGACGTGGTCAGAAATTTCTTTTTGCTGTACGTTTTGATAGACTTTCTGACAAACAACAGGATATTATTCATGTTGTATTTAGTTGTGGTAAGTGTAATTGATGATAATTAAGAGATTGAAAAATAATAATTATAACTAATATGTAATTTATTTTTGCATATTATTTACTTTCAAATTCCATTTAAGGTCCTAAACCCAGCGTGACCAAAGGAACTCGAGTGATTTTACCGGTCCAATGGAACACACAACCTTGTTTATTTCAATTCCCTCGTGATGTAATTGGTTCTGGAATAGGAATGAGCGTCGGTCTTCCACGAATGCAGGACGCGAGTACAATAACCACAACAGCTGTAGGGACAAATACTTCAATGAGCCCTGTCAGTAGTATCAGGGAAACGGGTACTTATGGCGTTCGTCGTAGCTCTTTTGGTAACGAACCGGCTACTGCTCAGCCAAGTCCTGTCAGCCCTCATGGCACTATTGAGAGGCCAGTTATTGATCGTTTTAGCGCTGCTACTCCACCGCCTCCGACATATGGTCGCAGCGTTGGAACGCAGCAAGGTTGTGCGCAAAATCCTACAACTTCCATTTCTGAGTCTGATAAATGGGATATAAGTATCCACCGTCAAGATGGTAATACCATTACATTTCAAGTTAACATACCTTCGACTGCTCCCGTCGGTTTATGGAATTGCTGGGTGCAAACGAATCGTTTAGGACAGCGGGATAACCGTAACGATTATAAATGCGATGAAGATATTTATATACTTTTTAATCCTTGGTGTCGAGAAGATACTGTTTATATGGAGAATGACGAATCTAAAAAAGAATATGTTCTGAATGATCATGGAAAACTGTGGTGTGGAACTTGGAATCAACCCATCGGCCGTAAGTGGATCTTTGGACAGTATAATGATGTGGTGCTGCCCGCCTGCATATATTTACTGGAGCGCAGTGGCTTAGAACATTCAGAGCGAGGGAATCCAATTCGAATTTGCAGGGCCATTTCATCTATGGTAAGTTAAATAAAGTGTATTTTTAAGTATGTACTACAATGTAATAAATGTAATTCAATACTAAACATTATTTATAGATAAACGCTCATAATGATGATGATGGTTTGATGGTGGGTCGGTATGATGGAGAGTATAAAGACGGAGTTGCTCCTCATGCTTGGACTGGCTCCGTTGCTATTCTTGAACGTTATTTGACAGATGGAGGCCGACCCGTTGAATATGGTCAATGTTGGGTGTTCTCTGGATTGGTTGCGACTATATGCCGAGCGTTAGGTACCTACATCGTCAATCAAGTAGTTACATTTATTAAATTTAGAACATATTAGATGTAACTTTTTTATTACATATTCAACAGGTATTCCATGTCGGTCTGTTACGAATTACGTATCAGCCCATGATACAAACGGCACATTTACGGTGGACAAATTCTTCGATAAAGAGGGTAATGTAGTACCAAACGGACCCGACGAAGACTGCTATGATTCTTGTTGGAACTTTCACGTTTGGAATGATGTTTGGATGCAAAGACCTGATCTTCCACAAGGTTAGTCAAAGCATGTATTGCATGCATGCATTACATGAATGTATTATTACAATTGCTATACTTAATTCTTCAAATGTTGGGTAGGTTACGGAGGCTGGCAGATAATCGATTCAACACCGCAGGAAGGAGCGGAATCGGTGTTTAAATGTGGTCCAGCTAGTCTAGAAGCAGTCCGTCGAGGTGAAGTCGGTTTTCAGTACGACACTGCTTTCGTATATTCAGAAATTAATTCGGAACTATGTCATTTTCAACAAGAAGAAAATTCCCAGTGGGGTTTTGCTAAAGTGGCTTCAAATCAAAATCAGTGAGTGTAATATATTTTAAAATGAAATTTATACAAAATAGATACGTTTAAGGATGTTTTCAAATTGATGTAATATTCGTTATTTTTACCGAAGGGTCGGGCGCAAACTTGTTACGAAAAATCCTGCTGTAGATGACGAAGAAGGTGATAGTGATTTACTTGAAATAACGCAAGAATATAAGGCTTCCAATGGCTCAGGCCCGGATCGGCTTTCGGTTATAGCTTCTTGTCGTGGATATCAGCGTTTACAACAATACTACGAGATACCAAATCAAAGCCAAGACGATGTAACTTTTGATCTTATGGATATCGAAGTTGTACCTTATGGTCAACCTTTTGATTGTTCGATGAATATTCAGGTGATAAGGGTTTTTCATTCTATAAAGCGTTTGGTATTTTTAGCAAAAACAATAATATTTATTTCAAATTATTTATAGAATAAATCAACTGAGGACCGAACGATACTATGCATACTAACTGCTTCCTCATGTTACTACACCGGCGCGATTGCATCACGGTTAAGAAGAGCTCAAGGCGAGTTTATCATTCGCGCGGGACAGCGAGAGGTGCTTAAGCTGCACGTTACACCTCAAGAATATATGGATAAGCTCGTTGATCATTCAATGATAAAGGTTCATGCCATGGCTTATGTAAATCAAACACGTCAGGCGTGGTCCGAGGAGGACGACTTTCCATTGCACAAGCCAAAACTACAAATACAGGTGATTGTTTTTTAATCTTACTTACGTTACGTACGAGAAAATTATTGAACATATAATACATATTATTATGAAAAATAATGCTTTCCTTTACATAGGCTCGAGGTCAACTGAGTGTGGGGCAAGAAAGCTCATTGGTCTTCAGCTTCCAAAATCCGTTGACTGTTCATTTAACGGAATGTTACTTCACATTTGAGGGTCCGGGAATACAGAGGCCACGCCAGGTATATTTCAAATCAATTTTATATTTTTTTATGCCATATCGATACAAATTTTACACAATTCTTTATTCGCAGGCTCGTATTCGCGATGTGAAGCCCGGAGAATTAGTTTCATATCAGGATAAGGTTCTGCCTCAGCGTGAGGGTGATATTCACGTTGTTGCTACATTTTCATCCCGGCAAATTGACGAGATCTTTGGAAGTGCTGTTATTAGTGTGAAGGGCTAGCAGGAAATGGGGCCCAAATCGCCCCCCGCGGTAAATTGTTTGGGCCCTACCACACATACGGTGCACATCGATGTCGATTGTTCCTTCACGTCTTATTTAATGCCAGAGCAACATTTGTACGTCAGAGAAGGTGATACTCTTATAAAAACTGTATGAACAAATCAATATAGTATTTTATGGTGTCGACTGTCGAGTGTGCAAATTTTATAGGTATTAAAGTAATGATATACACATACAATAGTTATTATGGTGTAGGTTTTAATACGACATGGCTACATACAACGGTAATCTGATAATATTTATTGCAAAACACTGTGCATTATTAAAAAAATACAAAAAAAAATTAAGCACAAAATATGCACTCGGGTAATGGTGGAGGGACGAACGTTGGGACCGAAATTACGTGCCATTATTTTATAAGCAATTTTTGCTATTACTTTTGTGTGTTTAATACTAAGATTTATGATATTTTATTTTAAGTCAATGTTGAAATGTTCGCTCTTTGTATGTTTGTGGCGAATTGTATACGTACATGATAAGTAACTATATTATTTATAATAATAAATGCACGTGTGTTTTTGGGATCTCAAAAATAAAATATTCACTGCATAAAGTTGTTTCATATGAAATTCTTGCCCTACCCACTAAATAAAGATTTATAAAATAACACAAACAGATCATCTGTTTATCTGTTGCAAAAGCTCTACATTTTCATTTTTCATTATTAAAAAAATTGTCCTGAAAGACCACATGGATCTTGATATCATAGAAAAAGAAATAAGTTTGTGCTTACTACTTAAGTTTGTTGTTGTTAAAATACTTACCTATCAATACATAGAAATAATTGACAGTTTTTTTATAAATTATATTAATTACTTTGTGAATAGGAAAGACAGGAAAGTTCTATTCCTTCAATTAACATGATTGGCATAATTTCATTGCAAAAGTCCACCAATACGTGTGTCTACAAACACGTAGACCATATACAATATAGTATTGTTATTCCCGGTGACTAAATTACTGATATGAGCATTGATGCTGAATCATGAATACTATAATAGAATATTTTATTCATTCATGAAGATCGCTTTACTTTTTAAGCATGATAGCATTGAGCTAAAAGTATAAATAATAAATATTATCGTTATTAAAGAAATAAGGCTACATAATATACTAGGTACTAATGAGTAATGACACATCGTTATGGAGATAGCTGTTTTCATCTTACAGTGTTTTTTGATGAAATTAATTATGTTTTAATTATACGCTTACTTACCTACCTATATGTATTTTATACTGTGATTTTATACATTGAAGACCACGGTTTCAATTGCGTTTTAAAAAAGTAGCTTAGTGTTTATTATCTTTCATACAGGGATAAGTTAAATGTTCGTAGTTACAGAAGTAGGTATGTTAATAAATATGTTAAATCTATACTATAGGTAGGTAATCAATTCAGACAAATCAACGCAGTGGACAGTGGTTAGTTATTCTGTGAAAGCACGAGTTACGAGCTAACACTGTAAAGATTCAGTTACATACAACGGTTTATTAATTGTTATCCAATTCTATGCAAGCTAATAAATTTACATATTTATTTTCTGTCTTTTTAAAAGCTCGATCAGATAAAGAGTTTCAATTAAACGGTAGCGAAGGTATATTATATCCTTGGCCTACATAGCTAACTAACAGATTGCTAATAGGAATCACTTTGGTTCTGGCAGGCGCGGTCCCAGCCTGACATTTGGGGGGGGGGGTCACGTGGCTGGAAAGGTATGCAAATCCCCCCCCCCAATCGTACTCGTCAAAAATCGTATTCAATAGAAGTTATGAGCAAAAACTTAAGAAAATTTCTATACTTTTTTTTACTTTTTGTATATTTTACAAAAAAAAACCGGCCAGGTGCGAGTCGGACTCGCGCATTGAGGGCTCCGAAAAACCTACTTTTTATTATGTTGTTACTCTAAAATTTATGTTTTATCAATTGTTCCTTTATCTATTGAAAAAACATTACAACTAAGACATTGCTTTTAACATGCTTTTAACCTAATTTCAAGACTCTGTATCAACGGGAAGTACCTACCAATGTAGGTTTTGATTCCCATGCGAATGTCGAAATTTGCGATAATTTGCAGCGTAAACGGCTGAATCTTTTGATTACGTTCGCTTATAAGTTTGATTTTTTCACAGATTGAAGAGACCGTAGATTTAAGTTTTCGATATATACATATTTCAGCTTGATACCTCCACGCGTTCCTGAGAAAAAGGGTCTTGACAGACCGACAATCTTTAAAATTATAAAAGACTTTTTTATATGATGTATGTAATTAAAAAAATATATTTTTTTGCAATTATTCCTGTATCTGTGCTATAAGATGTGGCTTCGTATCGAATTTCAAGATTCTGAGTTCACGGGAAGTGCCCTTTAGGTTTTGATTACCTTGCGAATGTCGAAATTTGCGAAAATTTTCAGCATTTACGGCTGTATCTTCTGATTGCGTTGACATAGAAGTTTGATTTTATTACAGCTTAAAGATATTATAGACTTGAGTTTTTGATGTAAATATCAATTTAAAACATGTAAGCGTTCATGAGTAAAAGAGTTGTAAGTTTAAAATTATTAAAAATATTTTTTTATATAATTTAATTAAAAATTCATATTTTTCGTAATTATATAGAGACGTTACTTTGTACCAAATTTGAAGACTCTGTGTTCATGAGAAGCACCCTGTAGGTTTTTATTCCCTTGCGAATGTCGAAATTTGCGTAAATTTTCAGCATTTACGGCTGTTTCTTTTGAATGCGTTGGCTTATATGGTTGATTTTTTCACAGCATCAAGGGAATTGTGAAAAACATGAATTTTTAATTAAATAATATAAAAAAATATATTTTTAAAAATTTTAAACTTACAACCACCTTACAACCCTTTTATTCATGAACGCTTACATGTATTAAATTAATATTCACATCAAAAACTCAGGTCTATAATATCTTTAAGCTGTAATTAAATCAAACATATATGTCAACGCAATCAGAAGATACAGCCGTAAATGCTGAAAATTTTTGCAAATTTCGACATTCGCAAAGGATTAAAAACACGTTTAGACGGAACTTTAGGTGTGCGAGTGACTCCGATTCCCACTATTTCCCGATATTTTGTTTAGTATAAGATTTTTTTCTATTTTATCGAGTACGGTTTTGGGGGGAGTCATGTCCCCCGTGACCCCCCCCCCTGGGACTGCGCCTGGGTTCTGGTTATTATAGGTAATTCAGGGTACCTACCATAAAAAGTAAGGCGCAAGTTAGGCCGCACATGGAATACTGCTCCCACATCTGGGCCGGGGCACCCCAACAACAACTCCTTCCATTTGACCGTATTCAAAGGAGAACTGTATGACTTGTTAAGAGTCCTAAACGATTTTAGAGTGATTTTTACTTGTTTCTGTAATTCTTTAGAAGCTCGTTTAACAAAACTAAATTAGTAACAATGTGTGATGATATCTTAAATTAAAGATTCATTCAATATCTAAAATACGTTCGAGACAATTTATTGATATTCATTGTCCAGTTTGTTTAATAGCCAATAACCTAAGGCGTGTTTCAATTTTTTCCATGCGGGACGTTCGTGTCTTTGTATTTTACACGGAATTTAATAGAAGAAGTTTTCTTATAAAATATACTACAGTAAAGACACTGAGACATCCTAAAATATGTTCGAGGCAATTTATGTACTTTTATTGAAAAATTCAAAGAACATCTAAGTTAAAATAGCCTTACTTTGATGAAATTTTATGCGTATATGGCGTCGAATTTCTAGTTCTTACAAAAGAGTTAAAAAAAAATAAAAAATACACACTAAATGATAGGTTAATGCTTAAAAATTTGCAATAAAAAAAATACATATTATATGTTTTATGAAAGAAATGGAATAATTTAAAGTTCTTTAGAATTTTCGATTATATACGGGAGCGCAAACGTTGTTACGGCAGATCTATATAATCGAATATTCTAGAGAATTTTAAATTATACCATTACTTTCATAAAACATAGTAGTTAGTTTTTTTAAACGAGCTCCTAAAGAATTAAAGAAACAAGTCAAAATCACTCTAAAAAGCGATACGGCCTCTTAACGAGCCAAGTCTCACCGATCGGCTTGATACTTTGGCGCTGCGAAGAGATGTCGCTTCCTTATGCGTTCTCTATTTTATTTACTATGGGGAGTGCTCTGAAGAGCTGTTTGGAACATTGCCCGCCGCCGAGTTCCACCACCGTACAGCACGACATGACATCGTCAACAATACCACCCTCACCACCTTGACTGTTGGCAATCAACAACTGTGCGCTTTAAAAGATCTTTCTTCCCGCGCACACAGTCATCTGGAACAAACTCCCTCATGCGGCTTTCCAAACGGCTATGAACTGGGGACCTTCAAGAAGAGAGCATATTCCTACCTGAAAGGCCGGCAACATACTCACAATGTCTCTGGCACTGTGGGTACATATGGGCGACGTGGAGCACTTACCACCAGGTGACGCGTCTGCTCTGTTGCCTCCTCTTGCATAAAAAAGTAGCTTTACAGTTCGGCTGCAGATTAAGTAATTTATATTTTAGCTAACTCTATGTAATGTAACTTAGTTTTATCATAAATTTTAATATGGATTTATTTATTTCATCAACGTTTTTACATTACATATAATATATAACATTCTATTGATCTCGATTATATTATATAATATCATAATATGTATTGAAAGTTTTGACTTAGATAAGAAAGTCTACTATGAATATCGCAATGTGACTATTTTCAGAAAGATTGTAGATTTGCAAATAAAAATTTAAATTAATCGACAGTTAATAAATTTAAATAGGTGACACGTAAAAAAAATGCAGGCAAATTTATTTAATGAAATAAGGTAAGTATGGTATTTAGGATTTTTCAATTTAATAGGTATGCAAATATTGTCACAATATAAAAAAATATTAGGTAGGTACCTAGGTGATAACTGCTACTATGTATAATTTCGATACTTAATTAAAATTCACAATATGATTATTATTATATTATCAGTCATTTACTCATTTGCTATGATGAGGAACGGCCTCTGACACCCCGGGCGAAAATATTGTGGCGCCCACTTGAGGGAAGCAATATCAAGTGTTTGTTTTTTGCTGATCCCAAGTAAAATTATATTAAGAATTTCATGTTTTGTAGCTCCTCTTTTTTATATATTTATTTTTATCCATATCGGAATTGGAACCAACTTCAGACCTTGGCGCCCCCCAGTATTTGTTGCCCTGGGCCATCGCCCCATCACGCCCCTACCTAACGTCGGCACTGTTTATACGTCGCCTATCTTTAGAAACTTTTGTTGTAAAACGTGCTTTGGCTGTAGTTGAATGCTACCAATTTACTCGCCTATGACTTGAGTGTTGAAAATATCTCATAAGGCAGTCAGTTCTCATTACTCAGTAATTTGATAATTTCATATGTTATGATTAATTTCATCACCAACTATGCTTTATATGAAATTAATTTTCAAAAAATTCTTTAAAAAATTCGTGTTAGTTACGTTGTAACTCGTTTCCGGAACGACCGAAAATTTACGGACCTTACATATTATACTTTACGTTTAATAGTATGATTTATGAAGATATTAAACTAAAGCACAAAGATAAATTTAAAAAAGAAATCATTTAGAAATGCGCACCCAGTCATTCAAGTCAACTCTAGAAATGAAACAAAATCGATTCACGTAGAGATTGAATACTTACGTACCTAAATTATGTATTATAGTAAGGATGGTCAATGAAACTAAAATGGGAATAAACGCATAAACTAATTTCGTAGAATAGGTACAATTACGAATCGATCAAAGTCTGTGAATCTTCATTCCTAATTACGAGGAAAATATACAGGGTGTCCCAAAAAGTAGTGATGAACGGAAGCTGGGAGGTAGAGGACCTAGAGGGCTATCCGAATCACCCCCATGTATGTTATGCGATTTTTCGTA
>CAJQZM010041502.1:0-12303 GCA_907164665.1 Colias nastes | reverse complement strand
ACAGTTTGTACCATAGCATTCACAGATACACCTATAAACTACATTATAAATTTATACTCAACAGAGAGTTTAATTATTTTAATAGTGTATAGAATAATTACAGCAAATTCCGCGTATTATAGGGCCGAAATTTTGTGTGAACAGGGAGTTTGTTTGTTGTTCTTTGTAACACAAATTATGCTGCTGATTTATTTTTAATTTGGCAAGCAGTTAGCTCAAAGCAAGGACATAAAATTTGAAGATATCACGCGGGCAGAGACGCCATTTTAAGCCAGTTTGAAAGACACGTGTATTGCTTGTGCACGTGCGGTATCAATTATATAAAAAGTAATGTTATTTCAGAACATACAGAGCTAAACCCTCCCATTTGTAAACAGTAATTTAATATAATCGATAAACCAAACCTGACACGAGGGAAAAGGGTTGGAAAGGAAAGATATTTCACTCGGAAGAGGCTATTAGGTGTAGGTAAAAAGCGGGGCAAAATAAACGATGGTCATCAATTAGTGGGCCGACAAACGGAGCGGGCTGGGGCAAATAATCGCCTCATTTTGGTACCTTTGAGCGTGTTTACTTGTCATTAGGCTTGAGATGTAATAGATAGCTGTTTATTAAAGTAAACGAGACTGGTATGTATAATTTTAAATTGGAATATCAAAAAAGTATATTTTTATAATGTTCCGAGCATATTACTAAAATTTGTAATTTATAATTTAACGTATAAACTATTATGAAAATATTTGAGTTTAAACAAGAGCGAAATATTTGTCATTTTTAGAAATTTTAATGACTTTTGGGTAAAGTTTAGACTTTACCCCATGACTCTACTAAAAGTCTAAAATGTTTTATTGTTCAATAATCGCTGGTATTATTAGATAGATTCTATCATATTATGTCTATTTCACAAATATTCACATAATAATAATATTCCCGCAAGCCATGCTTAATTTCCGCGTCCATTTTGTGCAGTCGCGTAATTCTTTTCGCGCCATTTACTCAGACGTCCATCATATCGTGGCCTTCTCGAATGTTCTCGGAGGGGAAAAACGTATGCAAATCACACGCATTCATTTTAATTATACATACATACTTGCATGTATCGACATACTTTTTTATTAAATAAGTAAGATAATTTTATAAGGATCAATTTATCTTTGTTACTAATAAATTTAGTTTCAGAACGACAAATCAAAAGCGCTTCTTAAAGAATTCTAGTTAAATAAATAAATATTTGAGTTTAAGCTTGAGTTTGAATATTTCAGGATTCGGAGAAAGAAAACGATATTAACAATATCACATACGTTTTGGACTTAATAAATTGTATTGCCGCATGAATAATAAACTATACTGAACGTATTCCACTAATGTTTGTACCCTTTTCAAATCATACAAAATTCAGATAAATTGATGTATTCTTTGTTAATATTATTTTATGAAACGCAAATATGGCGATAGCGATCGATTTAGTTCTATTCACGTTCAATTAACGCGAAAAACGTTATAAATGTTGCAGTTTCATTACTATGAAAAATATTTCAATCATACAAGTTATTTCTAATTTATTGTTCGCTGGTATTTATTTATTCAAATTTCGCGATGAATTTATAAGGTTATGTAAATGGACCTGATATTTAATTTTTCGTTGAAAGTCAGTTTTATTATTGCTTTTTTGAAGTGAAAACTTCTTTAGCGGCGTTGAGCACTTTTTCTGTAATGGGTATAAAATCTTAAACTCGCGTCAGGACACGTGACCTGATCGAAAAAGCGTAAGACGGATGGAGAGTAGACAGCTATACCCTCTCTACTACGCGCGTTTTCACTTCTGCCGGCACTCCCGGAGTGCAACCCGTCTTTTTTTTTTATTTAATTTTTTGTGTGTGTCATGTGTGATGAACGGGCACTGCGATTTTAAGATTAGATTTTTTAATATAAGTATGTAAGTTCGTAAATACTATTTGAAATAATTCTCAACCTTATGGGTCGTAGTTTATGTGTACCTGACACTTAATTGTTAATATTTTGACGCTCCAAACAAAGTGAGGTGCGGTTGCCTGTATGTAAAAAAGGTTGTTAAAATTTAAAGCGGTCGTACAAGTTAATGAGAGTCGCTCCAAAAAGTCTGTAATCTAGAACATTTTTCAGGGGTCTTTCCTAACCATTTAGCGCGGAAGATTCCGCCAGATAAGGGAAGCCTAATGGCGGACGCTTAATATCTCGAAAAGCGTCGTTACGCCTAAAATTAAAAATGATCGTGATGCAGCGGTTTCTTTTTGTTTTGAAGGGACGGTGAATTTTGTTGAAAGAATATTTCGTAGGGCCGTCCCTTTATGACCCTGGGGTGTGGGAGGGTTATTATATTACGTGGGGTGCTAAAGTATAATGAGACCCTTTTGAAATTTTCCTTCAAACTCGTATTTTCATTACGCGATAATAACAGAATTCGCTACGCTGTTAAATATGTGTGCCTACTCTAGCTGTTTCTTTGTTAGGGTTTAATTTAGCGAAAACTCTTGCTTTCGCATATTTTTATAATGAATGGTAATAAAATACAGTTTTATGTTGTTACGCTTTGCTTAGTTATGTGCGGATTTGCAGAATGTAAATCAGTTTGGCATACATAAGAAATTAATAGGTATACTGTTCTAATAAACATTTACTTTGCAAGGACACTGTTTAAATCACAAAATCTACAATGAGCTTTTGAAATGTCTACTTTGACTAAGATGTTATCTCTGTGTATGTATGACATGATGTTTTGATAAAATGATGTTATTACAATGCATGTATAGGTACCTATTTAAAAAATAATTCACAGACGTAGACTAAAATGGTCATAATATAACACTAGATACTTTATTAACACCTCTATGTAGTAACTAGTTAATTGTAGAAACGAAATTCTAATTTATGGAAAATTAACTGCAAAAATTCTAATAGAATGGTTTTTAAAGAATATTTTTGGGCGCTCAGCCTAATCTTTTAAATTGGATGCAAAGCGGACGATTTAGGGCGTCGCGTCCCCGACCGTTAATTAGTATTTTAATCAAAATTAATAGGCGATTACGCGAACGAATTTTAGAAGAAATCTCGAAAATTACAATGAGAATATAGTAGAAAGATTTTCGGGCACATTTCACCTCTTTGTTCTGTACTGATTATCCACTTTTTTATTCCTATATCTATTTCACAAGTAGGTATAATCATTGTCATTAAGAAAGAATATGAGTGAACAGTAAATAAATTCGTAGGTTACTCTGCGTTGCTGAAACTAACATGAACGTAAACGATATGTTTCTCTGAAATTGATATTGTTATAAAATTCAAAGAGATTTGTGCTTTGACGTCCCAAAGGATATGAGATGCATGTACAGTTTATCCCACAGAGTAGAGTTTGAGTACCGATTGCTTCAAATCGGAACTGCAAAAGCGGCATTGGTTCCGGAACAAGGTCGGCCCCGGCACTATCGTTTTCTTATTAACCCGTTAAAACACAAACGGTATTGAGGCCGCGGGCCCGCACACGATGCCAAAAAAGGCCAAAATCCACACGCGTGAAAGTGCCGTGTCTTTTTTACTTTTTTCCAATGGCTATCGACGAACCGCCTTTCGATTTCATTACGAACATCCGACGTTTTTTATTTTTAAATCACGCCGTGCTCCACGCGGATCGGTGCGCTTTTTTATTATTTTCCCCACAGGCTTGTTCCTGTTTTTTATGCACGCGGCCCACAAACAATGCCACCGCGGCCACCGAATTAACTCCCAACTTTTCGCCTTTTCGCGCCAATAAAAATACATATTTTAATTCGCCACCGGCGTGTTAATTAATAATTAATATTTTTCGACGGCCGCAATTTAATGGCGCCGCTTAACACGTGTTTCGATGCGATTGTTTTTTCACGAATCGTTTTCATGAATGGAATGATGACGTAATAGGATAATGTCAGTGTCGGCAATTTTACGTTTTTATTGGGTAGCGTGTTGTTGATTTTTTTTTCGTGTACGAGCGCTCGTCGGTCAATGGGACGAATGCATTGGGCTTTAATTTTCAATGTCATTATCACTTTCACAATGAGCGCTCATGATTTTAAATATTTACTTACAACGGTTATTCGTTAAGCCGGTATTTTCGCTACAATTTTTTGTTCTCTTTATAAATTTACATTCACATGTTCTGTTACTTTGGGACCAGTTTATTGGAGCATTCATTATTGTTAGAGAGTGCTTCTTGACCTGATCTTTTCTGCTGTAACCGGTTGGGTCATATTTGGCACGCGTGACTGTTTAGAGGGTTAGGCGAGGGTTATAGGTTAACGTGTCTAACGTCAAACGACGTTTGAGCACACAATTTGTTTGAAAGGTATCTGAGGGAGGTTTTTTAACAAGATTTTGTGCGTTTAGGCAGTGATATAATAGGAGAACGGGTGAGCGAGCGTCTAACGGATTTAAAATAATTTTGTGTTGTGGTCGTAAAGTGGAGATATTTTATTTCTATCCACAACACAACAATTAATAACGTTAACAACAATTAAAGCCATTTTTAGTTTTTACTGAACGTATTATTTAGTGCTTTTTTAGAGTTTAACGGCGCGGCGGTCTTATAAGCTCTATGTACTAAGTACTCATGGGCGTAGCCACGGTGGGGCAGGGTGGGGCGCTTGCCCCACCCTGGCTCTGACCTGGAAGGTACCTACCTAACCAAATTTAAAAAATAAATTATCGAGGTACCGACTACAAAACTTAATATCCGTAAGAAAATTCACACTCGAAAGTCGATCTAATCAAAAAGCTTGCACACGATTGACCACAAACGTAATCCTTTTGTTTCTCGTTTGTGTGTGTGAGTCAAATACCTATGTGCAATTATTTACCTCTAAATTAACTGATTAACAAATTGGCATACGCCCAGCGCCCAAACGGCTGAAGTTGGGACACATTTTTGGATGATAACCATAAAAAAATGCTGGTGGAGCTTCCCTCGTAATATTAAAGAAAAGTTTTTGGCTGATATCTCAGGAACTATCCACTTTAGGGCAAAAGTTATTGAGACTTTTTTGTAGAGAGTAAAATTTCGCATCTTTTATACCCTATAAACGTTTTGTTAAACTTACCGTTTACGATTTTTGGCCTATTTAATGAACCGGTTTTTTCGTTTTAGGTTTAGATTTTTGGCTAACTTTTATAATAATATTGGATTAATCAATAAAATGAATCTATCAATTTTTTAAGAGCTCAACAACTTTTGTTTGAAACTTCTTTTTCTAATGCCCACACCTTTTGAGTAATTTAACTTTAATTTTGGCTTAAAATAGAAAATTTCAAGGTACCTACGAATAGCATATAATGATAGAAATTCAACAAATTAATTAAAAATTATGTGTAGTATGTACTTAAAAACTCAAACTCAAACTCAAACATTTATTTATTCAATTAGACTTCTTCGAGAAGCACTTTTGAAACGTCAATACATATTTTTAACATTTACCACCGATTCGGAAAGCAGTATCTATGGAGAAGAATCGGCAAGAAACTCCATAGTTGCTCTTTTAAATCATTTCAGTATTACAATTTAATTTTACAAAATATGTAAGTAACTGTACGTATATATCATAATATGCCAAAGAACTGTCCTGTGGTTTTTACGCGACAACCCTCCATGGGTTTTTATCTTCCATATATTCCTGAATGCTGTAATAGGCTCTCTGAACTAATACGTTTTTTACATAATTTTTAAATTTAGCACTACTAAACTCTTTAATACTATGAGGAATTCTGTTGTAAAAAAGTATACCTTGGCCCATAAATGAATTTTTAACTTTAGCTAACCGGTAAAAGCTTAAAACTTAATACCTAGTTTATTTCCTCACATGCTTGTAATGGGCTTTTTAAATATTTTATTTTATTATATTTCGTACAACTCCATAATATTGAGTAATTATTTTACATACGGATGCAAGAATAAAATAAAAAAACAAAAGGAGAATATTTAAAAAAAGTTATAAATTCATTTTTCGATAAAAAAAAATCAAAATTTTCTGAAAAATTTTGCAGTGCATATCTCTACTTCGTCTTCATTACATCCGTAAAAATACTTTTGGGCTGCCGCGTCACCCGCCGAGCTCCGGCATTTCTACATTACAACTCCAAAAATATGGGCACTAGTACTAAAAAAATGATAAATGCATTTTAGTGATTAATCTAATATTTTACGAGTTGTTAGCCAAAAACGATGAACCGTTTCATTAAATAGGCCATAAATCGTAAACGGTAAGTTTTACAAAAAAGTTTACAGGGTATAAAAGATGCAAACTTTTACTCTCTACAAAAAAAGTCCAAACAACTTTTGCCCTAAAGTGCATAGTTTCCGAGATATCGGCCAAAAACTTTTTTTTTAGGATTGCGAGCGAAGCTTGTGTTTTTATAGTCAATGATCCTTAACCTAAAATAAAAATGAAATTGGATCGGAAATTTAGTACGAGGTTAAATGCTGTATTTACTGGGTTTGTCTACAATTGAAAATGGTTTAATTTTCCATTTACGTAGACATGTTTAGTATATTTCATGATAAAAAGAAATTAAAACTATCATTTTATTAATCATATTATGGTATTTATAGAAAGATAAACTATCAAATATAGGAGCCCCAACCATATTTTTAGGGTTCCAAACCACAAAAGGAAAAAACGGAACTCTGATAGGATCACTTTTTATGTCAGTCTGTCTGTCTGTCAAGACCCTTTTTCTCAGAACGCGTATCATGCTGAAATTGAGAAAAAAATCAAACTACTAGCTAACGAAATCAAAAAGATGAAGCCGTTTTTGCTGAAAATTTTCGACATTCGCAAGGGTCGCAACGCAAGGAATCAAAACCTACAAAGTACTTCCAGTGAACCCAGAATCTTTAAATTTTGTATGAAGTAGTCTTATTACAAAATTTCAAGGTTTTTTGAAATGTCGACATGTGTGAAAATTTGCAACATAAACGGCTGTATCTTTTGAGTGTGTTGGTTTATAAGTTTGATTTTTTTCACAGCTTCAAGAGACTTTAGTATTCAATATTAATTTCAGCTTGATACCGCCACGCGTTCCTGAGAAAAAAGGTGTTTTTAGACAGACAGACGTACAACCTTCGGACAACAAAGTGATTTTATAAGGATTTCGTTTTTTCCTTTTGAGGTTCGAAGCCCGAAAAATTAAC
The DNA here is from genome assembly GCA_907164665.1 of Colias nastes. NCBI lineage: Eukaryota > Metazoa > Arthropoda > Insecta > Lepidoptera > Pieridae > Colias > Colias nastes. The sequence goes on along the minus strand of CAJQZM010041502.1, from coordinate 5,105 downwards.
CGGGATAAGACCACGTGTATAGTTGCTAGTTACATATTATTGTTTATTGTTGCCCCACCCTGAGCCCATGGCTAGCTACGCCCATGTAAGTACTTACTATAGCTACTTTATAATTCTTAACTAAATTATTCGGAAATTCTTAAACTGCTTTTTGCGCATTATTTATCAAACCTGTATTCGATACGCATACTACGCATTAAGCATAATAAGAATACGTATTTAGTTTTAGCATTAAGAAGAATATTTTTATCCACAATGTTGTATAACTTAAGTGGTATTTTCCTGGACAACGATACTCTGGGGTAAAGTAAGGTCGGTACGAGAGATTGAACGTATTTCTGAGTTTGTTTAGGGTTCTCTTTTAAAGGATAAAAATAAATATAAATTCCTCTTATTTCACCGCTCAATAAAATGTTGATAATGAAAGAAGTTGATCTTTAAATATTAAAAGAGAATAGGGAGAGAAATAAATAATGGTGTAATAATATAGGTAATATGCTGCAAACATATTATTTGCATTTAATTACATATTTTTAAACTTTAGTTTGTTGTCTGCCGTCTAAAATTTCAAAGTAGTTTTTTAAGTGACAATGTTTTCATGGTAACAATGCCTTCATTGAAACAGCTACCTACATGAAATTTATAAATAGGTTAAAAATTATTTTTAAATACCTGAAAATTATCGCAACCAGCGATATAGGCTTGAAAATAATACAAAAATAGAGCTTAGCTTAATGCTTTCATATTTACAAAATTAATAAAGAATATACGGAACGCTAGTATATTTTTAGTTCAGACAACTTTATAATTTTCATTCTACAATTAAGTTGAAGATTGTAAAGGATTGACCTCAAGAGACTCCAGAGCTGAATTTTTACAGCATCCTCCTGTGGTTTTAGCCATGTTAACTGTAATGTTGGTAGAAATTACTGTGATTTAAATATAGTGAGGAATTTTAAAGAACGTATTTTTGGTCTTTTTAACGAGAAACATATCATTTAGTATTTCCAAAAACGGTTAATTTTGTAAAGTTATGAATTTATAATAAAAGTATACTGTTGCACGCCTCATAAGCGAAGCGTTGAGGTGGGTACTACTGTCACTTCGCGCAAAACATCTGATTTTTCAAACTTAAAATGTCTTTATGTATCATACATTGCACTTGTAAGATAATACATACACACACATATTAAGAAAAAACACTATTTTTAACATTCATGATATTTTTGATGTCATTTTTGTTATTTAAACTAGTTAAAAAACAGTTTAAAAAAGTTCTGTCTTGGACGTCCGTGTGTCTGTATGTGCGGAGGATTTTCTTGTTAACACGATAGCGACCGAAATACTTTACTAATCGAGTCTTTTTTTTTCTCTTACGCTTGAGTATGCTCAGGAATAGAACCCTTTCATTTTTCAGGGTCTGATTCGATGTGGTTTAATTGTTATTAAATAAACAAAAAAAAATATCGACTGAGATTATGAGGCGTGCACTTTTGGATTTTCCAAATTTTGTAAAATTACACTCAATAAAAAAAAATGAGACCAAAAAGATTTTCATTCAATTCTTTAAGGTGCTTGGAATTATCCTGAGCGTTTTTCTAACATTACATCACTATGTACCTAGGCACAAACCTACGTATTTTTGTGAAAGTGAAAGCAGTAAAATAAACGAAATAATGTGCTATTTTATTAGGTACTTTATCACACGTTCTTAAGGGCGCGAATAAAGTCAAATCACCAATCAACATTGAGTTGATACGTGTAATATTCAAGACCAAATATAAAAAATAAAATATATGTAAAACTTGATGATATTTTCGATTATGCTGTTTGATCAAAAACATAAAATATTGAAATTGACTCGATAGAAAAAATTCACGAAGTTACCTCTAAATTTCACACTTTGACGTTTTTTACTTGACATGGTTATGCCTATTATGTTATTTTTTTCATAAACAATTATATTGAAACATTTGTGAGAACTTTGTTTTACCACTTTTGTCTAATTACTTTTAGTTTTGGTTTAATCACGATAAAACACTTTTGGCGCTTACTATATTTTTAATTACGCAAGAAATCATCTTGCATCGCACGTTCCGGGAGCTAAAAACATAATTCTATTTCATACATCAGACGCTATCGCTCCGTTGAGACGAGTAGACCACACTAAAATTGCTGTGCCGCGCGCCGATTTTTTAATAATATTGTTTTAATATTGTTTTTTTGAAAATGGTAAACAACAAAAGAACATTGAAACTTCTGAAACGAGAACTAAAAGAGATTCATATTTAAATGATATCTAACTAATTTTCGAAGATAAGTTAATATACTTAGTATTGTAATCATATTAATAAATAATTATTATTTATAATAAATAATAAATAATTATTATTTATAATAAATAATAATTATTATTATTTATTAATATGTATTAATAATAAAAAATACGACTTGATTCATTTCAGAAACTTTATGCAGGTGAGTTTAGATATCTATTATTTTCGTAAATTCGTTTCCGCGGGCTGAGTATAATTGACGCGACGATCTTAGGTTTACATAGGTACCTAGTTATATGGATATAAATATTTCATTCATAGTTTTACATCAATAAAATCAAGAAAGATTTATAGTATATTTTTTATGAATTATAATATTATTAGCTAAAGCTAAGACATACCTACATACAAACATACAAAAATTCGAAAAGCTATATTTATTATTTATGTACTTATAGATATTATGTAATATTATTATGTAATACAGATTTTGAATATATTATATATTATATAGGTATATACTATTCACAACCTGTTTACGTTTTTTACTGGAACAACCATAGGAATCTACAAATAGGTAGTAATCTACCTACCTATTTGTAGATAAATATGATAATATGTTTCCGCGGGCTGAGTATTGACGCTACGATCTTAGGTATACATATATGGATATAAATATTTCATTCATAGTTTTACATCTATAAAATCAAGAAAGATTTATAGTATCTATATTTTTTATGAATTATAATATTATTAGCTAATGCTAAGACATACATACAAACATACAAAAATTCGAAAAGCTATATTTATGTACTTATAGATAATCTATAATATGTAATATTATTATGTAATACAGATTGTGAATATATTATATATATATAGGTATATACTAAAAAACATGTCTAGATATTACTTTGAGTTGTCCGTATGGTGGAGGTAAGTCCCACGAAAATCGTTATTTGACGACTTTTTACAAATGGGTCTCACACAGTCACACTATCCATACCTACTAAATTAGCTTAGCTTACAAAAAAAATTAGCTGGTAAATTAGCTTGGAGAAATTTTTGCGTTTGTAGTAGTGTATGGTCAGCAAATAAAAAAAACAACATTTTATTTTTAGTTTTTATTATAATATAATATAATATATGGGATTTTAAATCTAATATCTAATATCTAATATTCTAATATTCTAATATCTGATCTGATAATCTAATATATATTATAAAGGCGAAATTTTGTAAGGATGTATGGATGTATGGATGTATGGATGTTTGTTACTCTTTCACGTAAAAACTACTGAACCGATTACAATGAAATTTAGCACACATATAGAGGGTAACTTGGATTAACACATAGGATAGTTTTTATCCCGAAAATCCCACGGGAACGGGAACTATGCGGGTTTTCCTTTGCAAACGCGGGCGAAGCCGCGGGCGGAAATCTAGTTAAACTATGTATATGTGTTTCTCCTCTGAAAAAGATGAGACTTTATTTTAATATTTGCACATTTAACATACGTATAACTTTTACATTAACAATTAACAATATAAAGTTACAACACTTACACACAAATTAAACACTTCAACAAATATTATAACAATAATAACAAATAATAACAACAATCAACAAATACAAAATTTAACAATTACGTAATAATTATAACTTTTGAATGAAATGTGTGCTTTATGTTCTAACGGTACCAAGCGACTGACGAAAGACTGCACGTGGCACCTGCGGACAGCGTAAACTGGTTTATTCTGGTTTTGTGCGTGTTTCCACTTTCAACTATCAAGTGACGATTTATTTATTTATTTTGTTTCGTAATTATTATGGTCAAATATTAATAACGAAACAAATTATTATGGACACGATATTTTATTGTTTCACGGTAGTCGTCTTGTCGTTTGCTCAAGGACGTGAAATTGAATGATAATTATATTTTTTTTTATAAAGTCAAAACCATTTTCTTTCAAATAAAAACTTGTTTTTATTGAAAACAAAAATCAGAGTGTTGCTAGGAATAAGTATAAAATTAAATAGTAATGTTAGGATATCGAAACATTTTTGTATTTTTAAACGATATAGTGGAAACGCGCTCTAAGATCTGAGTAATATACACACCACTACATAATATGCAAAAATTTCTCCAAGCTAATTTACCTTGTACTAATATTATACTAATGTTGTACTAATATTATAAATGTGAAAGTAACTCTGTCTGTCTGTCTGTTACTCAATCACGCCTACTGAACCAATTTGCATGAAATTTGGTATAGAGATATTTTGATACCCGAGAAAGGACATAGGATAGGTTTTATCCCGGAAATCCCACGGGAACGGAAACTATGCGGGTTTTTCTTTGACTGCGCGGGCGATGCCGCGGGCGGAAAGCTAGTATATAATATCTACACAACAATATAACATTCATTCAAATCATACAAACAAACATACATAAACAAACAGACAGATTTTTTTACGGATTCGTGCTCTATACTGTTTCCCTAATAGGTATTGTTTTTTTGAATATATTACATACGTATACACTTTTTTTACTGTTTTATTATATGTATAGATTATCATCAATAATTATAAATAAAAAATAATAATGAATTATCATATTACATAATATTTCAACTTCACTGTTTTATATAATTATTTCTATACTACCGAAAATACGCGTTGAACGAGCGAAGAATATTGTGTTTAATTTAGCGTCCGATGAACTTTACGTGTACGATGAGCCGGGTGTATGATGGAAGAATGATTGCGCGCGGCATGGCGCGCTATGGCCCCGCCCATTAAACTATAGAAATTCTCTGGCTTTATGC